>JAQFZZ010001130.1:0-12477 GCA_034696405.1 Isotoma caerulea
CAGACAGACAGATATCACACACAAACACACACTGTGTCTTTGAGATTTATAATTCTCGAATTCAGTTCACGCGCTCCTGCACTTGCTTATACTGTTTACCAAGAGTTTATTCTAATTATGTGTTTATTAAATTGGTTTATTCGCTTAATTTTAAATTGCATAAACTGCCTAAGATATTTTCAGGACTTGTAACTCTATCTGATTTAAATTAAATGTCTATCTAGCTTTGGTGCGCGTAACAAAGTATAAACTTATTTTAAAAAGCTACGTTATAAAACTACTGACACATTTCATTTTTGAAATAAAAGTCTACATAAAGCCTTAATTACTCTTTGAAACTTCCCCAAATACTTTTTTGCACGGTGGGGTGATTATTCCATTCTCAGAATTCATTTATCGCAATCTCGGGGCGTTCTCTATTTTATTTTCTCGGGGTGATTATATTTGTCCCGTTCATAAGATAGCATATAAATATAAAATTTATCATTTACTGGGCAATTAACTTCAAATTTAAAACCCAGGTGCGCAATAAGTTTACAACCTTACTTCAAAAAAAATTTAAATTTGATTCTTATCTTTGGACTTGCCAAGGCAGAAGATAAACTTCTATCAACTTTGTCAATGACTGGGCAATTTACTTGAAAATTAAAAGGGTTGGCTGAAACAATTTTTAAATGCCAAAAAAACTATTTTTTCGATCATGTGCTTATTTATACTTATCAGCGCTTACGACAAGTAACTGAACCTCAAAAGTGTAAATATAATGCAACTGATTGAATTTTAAACAATTCGCTGGACTGAGCCAAACAAGCAATGTATTAAATTTCATGAATATAAGCCTGTTCGTTGAATATGAACCCTGGTGACTATTGTCCATATATTGACATGTCCATGGAATTTACATGTCCTTTTTTGGCTGTCCATTTCTCGTCCGTCCGTATATTGACTGTCCATATCTCGTCCGGATCCCGTTGCACACAAGCACAAATATCAAAATTTAATATTTTTGTTAACATTTAAAGGCTCTGAAGCCTGCACCTATTTGGTTGATAACATGTGTATAATTATTGTCTTTTTGAAACAATTGGTCATTTTTATTTGAAATTAGTTCCCTTGTTGTTTTTCACATTTATAACCGGGTGCATATTAGGTTTTAGAAGTGACAAATTGATATATGTCTGTGATTTTTAAGGAAGAGAATCTGTACCAGCCGAAGAGAAATGAACGAATTATTATTCCAGCCTATTATATTTAACTTTGGGTCCAAAATTTGACCTTTTTATTGTGACTTTGGAGAAGGTTTTGCAGGGCCCATCTACGAACTCATTCAAGCTATGGTTTTAAAGAACATAGTCTAAAAGTTATCGCGCGGAAAGACAGACAGACAGATCATTCTCATAGAGTAGCTATCGCTACTTAATAATCCCCTCATCCATGAAAGTCGTTGAAGGAAATCTTTGACAACATCATATAATTCTTATTTGATTGCGAGGCTTCACGCTAAGACTGTTTTCGCAAATGTAATTTTTCTAAAAATATGGCATGTATTTATGTATCCCCCAAAACAAATGAAAAATCCGTATAAAATAAATAACACTACCCCGTATTAGAAACACCCGGTAAATTTAAATTTCACCCCGGATTCAGGAAAAAGAAAGGACCCGTAGGCAGAATAAATGCCCCGGAGATATAGCATATATACCTCGTATACCTTTTCTTAGCTAAACAAGTCTTCTTAGTGTACAAGGCAAACCTATCTTATCAATGTTATCATGAGAAAGCACATAGACTCACAATAATTTTATTTAAAAATCAATGTAGGATTTATTTAGTCAATTAATTTCAGATTGTAATTTATAATATAATTCATTTTATAATTATTAATCAGCATACTTCAGACAAAGGTAATTGAAGATCTTGAAGAACTATGTTATACATAGTTATTTTCTCTAACTTCAATTAAAGTGTTAATTAATTTAATCACTAATTTATCATGGCCAGGAAAATTTGAATCCAGTGAATTCTTTACTATGATCACTGGTGAACGTAACTATGTAAGCATCTCGAAGTGATTGACTTCGAGAAGCTGGTAGTGTGTAGTTCCGTGCACAAATTCTTGTTGTGGTGTAATAATTATTTTCAGGTGAGAATATTGTTACGGCATCGGCACCACAGTTATTTTCCGTATCAATATATGTCAGCCTCAAATTAAACTTAAATTCCGGCGGAGCGACGACAAATGTGGCAACTTCATGCTGAGAATAGTTTGTGGCGCCTCTCATTTTGGGATAATCTATTTCCATCTGAGTATTGACGTAGTGGTAATGCCTGTACTGTTTTACAATGGGACTTGTGTTAATACCTCTACCTTCATAATAAAGCCGAAAATAGGGAGAAAATGATAAGCCAGGTTTTGAATTGAGCGTCACAAATACAACTGGTCCATCCATCGTATAATCATTTTGGCTTGATCTAACAGAGAAAAACAATATAATAAAAGTAAAATGCACCACTTTTTGATTAATGTCTATAACACAAATCTTACATAATTTTTGAAGAGCCCTGAAGTGACATGGCAAGCAACGTGAAATCGGAACCTGTACCCACATTTCCGTTTATCAATCTAAAAATAACCGTTGGATACAGGTCAGCACGGACAGTCCAGATACATTTGTAACCTGACGTGTTTGAAGTTACCGGCCTGTATGAAATATAACCTCTGTCGCCCACAAGAATTCCGCCGCATCCACCAACTGTTTTTTAGTCAGTTTTTTTTACATTTTTAGTTTAAATTATAAGGGCAGAAAACGTTTGCTAAGCTAACCTTGGTCTTCTCTACTCTTGTTCGCCTCTAAAATGCTCGTGAATCGTGGGGATGTAGGAAAAGAGTTGAATGCACTGTTGTACTGTTAATAATTAAAATCTTTGACATGTATTCAAATATTACCTTACTCAATTTACATAAGCGAAATAACCATTTATACAGAGTTTCGTTTTTTGCGCACGAAATGCATTTTAGCCACCAACTGCAAGAAACTGAACGAAATGCACAAAATGCAAGAAATTAAAATCAATTAATAATTAAATCTAGAGGCTAATTAGGCTAAAACTAACACTGCAGTGTTGTTAGGCTTTATTTTAGCTTCAAAATGAGTATATATAGATTTCTGTAGGTTGCATTTCAAATTTTGTTTTTTTACAATGTATTAAAGGTTGTTGAACTCTAGACAGCTTCATTTCATGGTGGAATCGAAATTGAGCTACAAAAATCTATATATGCTCATTGCTCATTTTGAAGCTAAAATAAAGTCTAACAACACTGCAGTGTTTGTTTTAGCCTAATTAGGCTCTAGCATTAATTATTAATTGGTTTTAATTTCTTGCATTTCTTGCATTTTGTGCACATATCAATTTGTGCAGTGCAGTGGGTTTTTTTTCAATTTCTTGCATCCATTTCTTGCAGGTGATTTTATTCACCCGAAACCCTGCATTTATACCACTCTATTAAACTTCTTAATTTTCATTCATACCTCAACAACTGCTCCTATCTGCTTGTTAAATTCGGACATAATTGATTTTATACTTGTTTCCATATCGTGCTTTGTGCTGTTTATCTGTTCCTTTATTTCCGTCATAATCGATTTCAAACTGGCTTCCATGTTTATCGCCTCGAGCTTTGTGCTATTTTTCTGTTCCTTTATTTCCGTTATAAACGATTTCAAACCGGCTTCCATGTTCATAGTCCTGTTGTTCACCTAGGTTTAAGTGGGAATAAACATTTATATGATTTTGATGCTATTTTCAAAATTAACGGTTGAGTGAACTTCATTTAATATTTACATTTGCTTGTACAAAAACCCTAGATTGTGGAATACCTCAACTTATGAATTGATGCTTATGTTTTACTCAGAAGATTGTTTTTCATTTATGTTGTCTTCAAAAATTTACCGAAGCTTCCGGGAGCATGACTAAACACCGACAAAAAATCTCGACACCCCTAACACACAGCTATATATAGACAACATATCCTATATAGGTATTTAATGTATATATTGCTTATAGTTTATTTGACTTATGGCCCTTTTAATTTTTTCTGTAACTGCCAGAAGAACGATTTGTTGATTTTAAAATTCCAGATGCAGAAATTACTATTATTATCAATTATTTTTAGAGTTTATCTCAGAGTTCGTTTGACATTATTTTAATGTTTTATAGCTTTTTTAAAAATTACAACCATTTTTATTGTGATTCAAAACATTACAAAGTTAAACTTGAGCCAATTTTTAAGTTTAACTGCTATATTTAGAGAACTAAAGGTTTTAAAAAAAGCAGAAAATGTTTTGTCTCACCGTATTGTTGAGTGATTGAATTTGCTTCATGAATTCATTTTTAAGTTGAATTTTTAAATCAAACTGATCTAACGATCTTGAAACTCTGCGGCTTCTAGTTGGATAAATGTTTCCAAAATCGTCCTAAAACATAAAACAAATATTTGAAACGGAAACCTAAGCCCTCGTTGACTTTATTTAGCTCAATGTGTATTAATGAAACAGTTTTTGTTTTACGTAATAATGACGTTTTGGAACTTTTATTTTTTTGCACGACAAACACGATTGCAATGGCCTATTGCTTATTGGATGTTTCATTACATATATACAGAAATAAATATTGGTTGTAAATATTCATAAATTTTTCGAGATGACGTGTTATTTATCGTGTCCACTACATCGTGTTACAATTGTACCGTGTAACCAGAAATTTTAAGCAAACCTTTTTGGTTAAACATTTAAGAAAGAAATAAAAATATTACATGGAAATTGCACCCCTTTTATTTCTCCACCTCGCTTTTAAATTCACTGGAAATAGTCATAACTGCCATTACTGCCTTATAAAATATATTATATAAGCATTGCACAATGTAATGTTTAATTCAACTGTTTTTTTCAATAAATTATTAAGCCCTATCCCTGTAATAGCTGTATTGATAACATTCCGACGATTTATCCTAGGTAGTTATGTAATATTTTCCTAGATGTAATAAAGTACTAACTTGATACATGCTGCCACTAAGATAACTCTTTGTTTCTTCCTTATTGAAACCAAAATTGATGCACTCACTTTTCGGCAGATACGTTTTAAAATATAATGTTGCCACACAAACTTTCTGTACAGTTATACAGAGTAACTCAAATAAAAAGGCAAACAGTAGAATTTAATTACCAATTTGGTTAAGAATCTTTTAGCATGCATTGACTAGAGTTCCAATTGCATGTATTAATTGCTTTTAAAGGTTTAAAATCTGTTAAAAGCTGCTTACTGAATTTTTTATATCTTCCTTTTGTAGATGAGAAAGACGGTCAGCTTTTAATGCGGTTAGTAGCATCTTCTGGGAAGTTGATGTATTCTTAAGGTTTTCATTTATCTGCGAACAAAAAACATTATGCAAGGAGGGTCAAACTATGTCATTGACTTCTAGCTGAATAAACTACATGGTTCAATATTTTTGACCAATAACAGCCTTCATTGTAACTTATATTTTTAAATGAACACCTGTAACAATATTTCCGACGTTTGATTGTTGAGGTCATGAATTTGGTTTTTAACACTGGTTTCGACCTTATTAACTGCATTTTGTACCTAACCAAAGTCAATTAGATTAGAAAATCATTTCATCCCTTCAAATTATTAAAAAGCACACGTGAAACTTGCTCACAAAATTCTCCATCTCCGATTTGGTTTGTATTCCTTTATCTAATAGAATGTCATCAATTGTGCTTCGGATATTCTCTTGACACTCGTTTGAACTTGTAAACTTCTTTTGATTCAACAAATAATTATTTATAAACAATATTTTGTGAATCTTCTAAATCCAGTATTGTTAAGAAAAGGTTAATATATTTAAGTTAAAATAATGAGTGCCCGTGTTTACCTGAATTAAAATGTCTTTTGTTTGATTATTCAAACCTTCCAAAAATAATTTCAATTGTTTTTCGAGGTTTGTAAAAGACTCATTTGTGACCTTTAAAAACATAGTAATATCAGCAAAAAATTTGATACATATCTCAAAATTAAAGGAATTTAAAAATAAAATTGTAATCATATTAAATTCAAATGACAAAGCATTAAATCCAACCTCCTGCTGTATTTCTTCTTTAGTTCGTGCCATTTCCTCCATCAAAGAAATTCGAACTTCTTCCTGTTTGTCTTCTAGCGTTTTCATTTTTTCAATTAACTAATAATAATACATGTCAGCGGTATTTATTTAAAATTAAAATTTGCCTGCAAGTGAATGTAGGTATTTGGAAATTTGATGTATATTTCTTTTGAAAAATCATACCTAACAAATTTTGAATATTTTTCAATAAATTTAATAAAAGTTATTTTTTTGCATTAAATTGAATTAAAAATAATTTAATTTTAAAATTTAAATATTTTGAATTTAGTTTTAATACTGATTATTGTTTTTATGGAATTATTCCAAGTTTATTGACAGGTTTTCATCGTGGCAATAATTCTTTAGCAAGCTTTTTCACTTAATACGTAAGCACCCAACTTATGACAGAAATTATCAAATGTATACTTTATTTAAAAAAAACGTATTTGTATTAATTTATAATATTAAATGAATTAGTTAGGAAACTGTTTCTTACCTTGTTACCCAGAATTTGAAACTGTTGCTCGAAGTGTTGAAAATCGTCTTGAAGCTGACTTTTTAGATCGAAGTAATCTATTGACCTAGGTGCTCTGAGATTTGGAACAGCGGGTTTATTTTCTATCCCATTCTAAATCAAAAACGAAATTATGCATTGAAAGATTTAGTAATGTAAAATTGTTTTAAAGAAGAAAATTCACATATTATGATGAGTATGTTTTTATAGATAAAAGTAGCATACTTACCACTCCTTGATGTTTAAAAGACAGTGTAACGATACTCAATAAACTAACGAAGACAATTTCATAGCAAACTGCATAAAGAGATAACATGGTAATTGAAGAAAATTATTTTTATGCGTATGCGTTAGGAAATATGTTTTAATTATATAAATGTTTGCATTGAATTGTAGCGTTAAGAAATCACTTTAAGAATAAAAACTTCTTGTTAACTACCTACATTTAACCTAATTGAAAGCAATGTCTCATTTCGAGTTTTACAAATAAAAATGAAAAACATCTTTTAGGTGAATCTTTATAAGTCGGCTTTAAACAGTCACGATGTAAAGTGATGTCTGATTTCTCGGTATTCATCTAATGTGTTTGAATGGATTAAAATCCATCTCAACCTTTACTAAGTATGAGGATTATTAATAAACTTTACAACTAAAACTATAACCAAGTATCGTCAGAAGCTTAAATTTAAAACTTAAAAACTTATTTTAAAGCTTTGAAACTTAATTTGAATTTCTTGACCTTTTTGACCTTTTTGACCTTTGTTGACCTTTTTTGACTTTTTTGACATTTTTTGACCATTTTGACCTTTCTGACCTTTTTGACCTTTTTGACCTTTTTGACATTTTTTGACATTTTTGACCTTTTTGACCTTTTTGACATTTTTTAACATTTTTGACCTTTTCTGACCTTTTTGACTTTTTTGACATTTTTTGACCATTTTGACCTTTCTGACCTTTTTTGACCTTTTTTGACCTTTTTGACCTTTTTAACCTTTTTGACCTTTTTTTACCTTTTGTGCAACTTGAAACTATTTGGGGCACTTGAGAAGTAATTTAAAAAAAAATGTTTCCCCTTTCTTCAACATTCGGAGTTTGCCGTTTGCAATGGGGTGCTTTTCAGGTAAACCCTCCTTGGAAATGGTCCGATTGATCCCATTTTTGTACTTGGCCGAGTATATGCCCCCTAGAACTTATGTATCAAGTTTCAAGTAAATAGCTTAAACCGTTCGAAAGTTATCGACTTCACGGACGGACGGACTGACAGACAGACAGACAGACACCACTACTGTTCACATAAAGTATCTGACGATACTTTATAAACATATAAGGAGAGGTGTTCTTCAGACCTATATTCTTATAATGTGCTTAAAAGAGACTTCTAAATTGAGTTCATCAGGAAATTCTGGAGATATAAGTTTGAATGATTTATGGTTTAACTTTGCACCTAATCTTAATCTGTCTCGCCAAAACCAGTTGTTTAGAAAACTTTGAGTCAACATTTAAACTATCTTTTTCTAAGAATTGCAAATAGGCTTATGTCATAATCCAAATTAAAACATTCATCAGCTAATACAAATATTCACAAATTATAATTTTATTATGTATAACTCAATAAGGGGATTGAAATTGTTAGGGAAATATATAGTGCTGAATAATTAAAATAATGCTTTAGGAATGATAATGCACTTTTTTAGTATTGTAGTTTGTAGTAACCTTATTGTTAAAACAAAATGCAGTAGGATATTTTCATTCAAAGCAGGATTTAAAGTTTGACCACTTCGGTCATTTAACCAATCAAATGGCAAAATGGCAATGTGACTGCAAATAGTGAAACATTGAGACCTTTCAGGTTGGAAAATGGTCAGTTAGCCGATTGTGCCACAGCAAAAATGTCACTGGCAATTTATCCCTTCAAACTCTGGTTATAAGGATATTATCAATTCTAATATGTCATATGCTTATCATGTATTGGCTGGAACGTATTGCTAATGAAAAAATACTTGCGGTGGTGGAAATTAAATTATTAAATTTGTTACCAATTTGTTTTGCTTCGTAAATAGTTTGAAATGAGACTTTGCATATGCAGCATACGAACACTAGATTTGCATCCCTTCTGATCTCTTTACTCTTCTGACTTTTACCGGATCGACCAAGCTCAAACGGCATGTACAGGGTGTCCATATTCTAATGAGTTTAATTACGAGTGCGAATTTCGTCAGAAGAAGTTTGCAGTGAAGAATTATCTCTATTGTCATGTTCGGAGGTACCACAATGAGTCCACTGCTGGGACTAATCAAGAACCAATGCAATGTGATCCTACGGTTTAGTTTATATTTTAAAAAAAGTTACTCTTATATGTTATATTTCATTGTAAACTTCAATGTATGAAGTTGTTGCAGTTATCGTTTCATCTAAAATAATTTTTTGCAAAGAAAGTATTGTTGTTTTATTAGAGTGAAGTGTTTTTCGAAACAGATAGTGTAATCGAGTTGGTTTTAAGGTTTACCTTGTCACGATTTAATATTTAAAAAAAACAATAAAAATATCCATTGTTAAAAATTAATCTCTTTGCTTCCAGTTAGTTAGTTTGTGAATTTATTAGCTAATTCAAAATATCTAGAATTTGTGAAATATTCAAACAGATTTGGATATCGTACTATCTTGTTAATTTTAAACACAAAAATTCATTTTGAGACATAAATTTATAATGCCCAAGAATATAGGATTGTATATAATTACGTGTTTATTAAATTGGTTTATTCCCTTAATTTTAAATTGCATAAACTGTCTGATTTAAAATAAATATCTATCTTGCTTTGGTGTACTTATCAAAGTATAAACTTATTTCAAAAAGTGATGAACTACGAAGACAAATTTCATTTTTGAAATCAAAGCTCCACATAACTCCTTAATTACTCTTTAAAACTTCTCTAAATACTTTTTCGCTGTATTAATAAAATGATTAATTCAGGATTTGCTATTTTTTAAAGATCATAATTTTTTATACGGAATCTCACTCCCTGTTACACTTAAAATTATCATATAAAATATATATAATATATTTCCTTATATTATAAGGAAATTGCCCATTGCCTATATTAATACTCTCTATGACGTCTGCATAGTGAAGAATTGCACAATAAATGAACTTGAACTGCAAATTTGCTCCAGTATTTATCATTAAATACAACAAAAAACTAGCTCAATACCACAGCCAAAGTAATAAAGTACAAAAGTATTCCCAAATCCTAACACATATATCAAGTTACCAAAAACTGCAAGCACATCAGGTCAAGTCAATGTCATTAACCATTGAATTAAGGTATTTCACAACTGCCAATTTGTTCCAAACTCATTCCAGGCCATAATTCGTTTTCTGTAAAAAATCATAAAAATTTTAATGCTAATTGTTTTGTTCCCCTAATAAAATAAACCATATCAAGTACGGGTGTAACCAAGGAGCGAAAGCTGCACGTTTCTGTTGTATTTGATTTTAATGTTTTTAAACAATATAACATTTTGAAACGGTATTTTAAATTTTTTCACAACTCATTTCGACCTACTCGTCAAAACCTATCAAAATATATAAAATTTGAAATTTAACCTTTTTTACCTTTGACTTCAATTTGTGACCTCCCTGACCGAGTAGGACTAAACAATTGTTACATTTAAGTTTCTGACGTTTCTTAAATATGAAATCATATATCACATGATTTTTTGTACTGTGCGCTTTGAAGCGCTTATAAGCGCGACCAGTGCGCTTTGTCGCAGCGCGCTGATTTGCAATTAGAAAGATCACATTGACCTAACGAGTCCAACGCAAGAAACCGCATGTGAAAAGGTCAACCCGTTCCTGAGATAAATTGGGTGACGGACAGACGGACGGACAGAGCATTCCCATAAAGTAGCTTTCGCTATTTAATAAACCATATCAAGTACGGGTGTAACCAAGTAGCGTGAGATGCACGTTTGAATTGTATTTGATTTGATAGTTTCAAACAATACAACATTTTGAAACGATATTTCGGTAGTCTGTCAAATCTTATTTCGACCAACTCTTCATGACCTATCAAAATATGAAAAATTTTAAATTCGACATTTGACCTTGTTTTGTGATCTTAAAGGTCATCCTAGACTGATAGGTTCCTATCTCATTTTGGTCTACTCGTCAAGACCTATCGAAATATATAAAATTTGAAGTTTGACCTTTTTTAGCTTTGACCTCGATTTGTGACCTCCCTGACCTTGTAGAACAAAAAAGGTTATAACAGTTGGATTTCTGACGTTTTGTAGATATGAAATCATATATCACATGATTTTTATGAATTTTGCGCCCCGGTGCGCGCATAAGCGCGACCAGTTTGCTTTGTCGCAGCGCGCTGATTTTCAATACCAAAGGTCACATTGACCTATCGAGTCCAACGCAAAAAACCGCATGTCAAAAGGTCAATCCATTCTTGAGATAAATTGGGTGACAGACGGACGGACGGACGGACAGAGCATTCCCATAAAGTAGCTCACGCTACTTAATAAACAGATTACTAATTGTCAATCAAATAAATTTGTTTAAAAGGGTACATTTCTTCATTCTGGCTCAATGGTCTAGGGGTATGATACTCGCTTTGGGTGTGAGTGGTCCGGGGTTCAAATCCCCGTTGAGCCCTGTCTTTTGATTGACCTAAATGTGACCCTTAACTTTTTTACGTGTGTATTTGCCGGCAGCTAGGATAAAAAATTGTAGATTTATATTGTGTTTTTTTGTAAATTTAGATAAATATATGCAAAACAACTTTTGAAATTGGCGATTTGACTTGTTTTCCAACCGAAACATATAGGATTGATATGATGACGAAAAGTAAATGAGAGCTAATTGCGGAGTAAAGATATCACCAGAATGACAATTGCATTTTTTTTAAATTTAAACTAATGTTTGTATGCAATACAGCTTTAAAATTGATGATTTGCTCTGTAGTGTTCGTATGGAAAGCAAAGAGTATGAATCTACACTGTATGTTAGGTTTTAAAATTATTGAAATGAGCTTCACAAACTGTTGATTAGTAAATGTAGATAACCGGTTAAAGAGAGGCTGAAAAAATTATCATCTAAAACGCGTGTTACGAAAATCGTTTGTAAATAAATATTTTGTAAGAAATCTCACTTTCTTCCAATTAACTGGACTATCTTATTTTAAACAATAAATTTACCTGAAGTGACCAATTTAAAACCATGATAATATTCATATAGGAAGTTACGCTTTTGGCATAAAAAGGAATTTTCACTTTATTGTTAACTTCACGTTTTAAAAAAATAAGAAACATTTGCCGTACCTATAAAAGGAATGTGGGGGTGGCTTTTCCTATCCCAATTATGTTAACAAATCATTTACATGCTCCGCCCTTCCCTATTCTCTCATTGTTAAAATGTAGACCCTTGAGTACGCGCCCGTCGAGCCCCCCCTCCCTTGAGAGGCATTATTAAAGTATCATTGTTAAAGTTTTGTTAACTCATCCTGCTAATTTGAAAACCATCTTTGAAAAGTTTAATTCAAAAGGTTTTAACAGTGTGTAGCGAATTCTAATTTCAATTAAAAAAAATTAAATTAAAAGTGAAGTTAAATTAGTATTAATCGCTTAATTTTGTTGAAATTAATTAATTCTTAAAGCTCCAAAGAAGAACAACTTTTTCCAAAAAAATTCAAATTATTCAATTAAATAGCGAAGGTTATCTGGTTAAAAAGTTAAAGTTTATCTCAAGGCATTTGAATTGTTTGTTGCCAAAAATTACGAATGCATTAAAAGTTAAAGAAAC
>JAQFZZ010001131.1:0-12473 GCA_034696405.1 Isotoma caerulea
GTAATTTAATTTTTAGAAAGAGTTAGGGTTCATATTGTAAGATTGTAACTGAAACTGTTTCAGAAGTCGGAATACTCATGAATCCGATGTGGCTTTGTTGCATTCGAATCCATTTGAACAATTTATTTATCTTGTTAGATCATAACCTGAAATCTACCCGAATAGTACCTAATATATTGTCTTATAATAGTAAGTATATTGTCGTTGTCGTCGTCCTTTGGAGTAAAGCCAAGAGCTTGATTTGGAATTACTGGAAGTTTATTGGAATGACAAGCTACACACCCGAAGAGTTCAACTTCTTTTTTATGATAATTATAATTATTAGATACTTTCCTTGACAGTTGAAAATTCTAAAAAAGTATGTTGTTATACTTGAATAAATTGAGGTTGCGTCGTGTTTTTATATAATTTCATGGACATAGACTTGTATTGTATTTTCCTTTCCTAATCCTATTTGGTTTGACCAGTTTGATGTTTACGAAGGACAAAGGCCAACAAGAGGAAAAACTCGTTTGTAAAGTCAAATCCGAGTGTAACGAGTCCACTTGTGTTGGAGAAATAAACTAAACAATGACTTTTATTTAGATTATTTCGAAACTGGAAATCGAGCTGCATTTAAAATCTAACCTACGTAAGGTTTATTAGACCAAAAAAAGGATTAACAATGCAAATATTTCTCCAAGTCTACCCTTAACCCTCTATTTAATCCGCACTTCATGCCTTCAAACTGTTTGTTTGAAAGTTTGAAACAACCTTCAAAATGCAAAATAGGTTTCATTCGATAAAGGTTCAATGTTTGCGTGTGTCATGCAGTTGAGAGATGAATTGTAGATAGAAGAGAGTTCAATCCTATAGAGATTATAAAACCTAAAATGGCATTAATAACTATGTTTATCAATAGCATTTGTATTGGATCATGTAAATATAAAGCTTGTTTTATTATAAGGGTAATCTCATTGCTTGTTTTTTGTATAATATCAATGGACAGCATAATATAGACTATAAATCACGTCAATGTCAAATGTCAGACAACGCAACAAAGAACATTTGTGTCTGTTCTTGCAATAATGTTCTAGTGACTTCCAGTACTCTTTTTTAAAAAAAAGTTGTATCTATTACTTTATTGCCGAAGGTCTGAATTTGCAAATGTTAGTAAGCAAAACATTCGATGGTTGAATTAATTGAACTTAGTTTGCAAGTAGATGACAACCCGATTACACGAGTCAAAAAAGTCTTCTATATTATTTGCTGAAAGATGAAGTTGAACGAGGTTCCAACGCTGGACTGTTCGGAAATCGCTGGACCACTGGAAGGAATTGAAAATACTGAGACGTTTCAAGAATTTACAAAGAAATTGGGCGATGGAATGACCAGCATTGGATTCGTTTATTTTATTAATCATGGAGTCTCTCCTGAGACGGTAATCAATTACAGAAATACTTATTTCCATACAGAAAGGGTACATTTTATATTTTTTAAAGGTGATCCATATACTTTAATATATATTTTTAAATCTTATTGAAATTAATAATAATGACATACTTGGTTGTCTTCGGTATATAGAATGAAAAATTGCGTGCATACCAGTTTGGATGCACGCAATGTATCACAGGTTAAGCATAAGTGGAAGAGTTTATTTCAAAACTTTTAAAAATACTGGATTTATTTCAATCAATAACCGACCGTGAATTTCTATTCTGTGATTACTTTAAAACTATTGATTGAGATTCCTCAGAAGAGAGATCAATCCGTTGGTCGGTACAACCTACCATCTCTATCTATATTCTGTGGGCTAAATGTACCTCCAGAATTTGTCGGGTTGAGAATTTAACATTAATATGTGCCTTTGAGTTTGAGCCATACTTTTAATCTAAGAAAGTTATATAAGTAAATTAATTGAAATGTCTCCGTGTTTAGATTGAAAATATGCATGCACAGTCACGAGCATTTTTCGAGCTGCCGAAAGACGTTAAGGACAAATATAGAAAAACAGACCCGGTGGAGAATTTTCATGGGTATTCTGGAGCCGAAGATGAAATGTAAGTGACACTTGTAAAAAATATTCCGTAGAGAACTCGAAATTTTTACCTATGGGGAAGATTTTTTTATACTCTTGAGTTTTAGGGTAAATAAAAACCCCTTGTATAATACACTTGATGATTTTAAACGTTCAACAAAAGCGATTTCTGACCATTTCATAGATTAACTGAAACGGATAAAAGTACCAGAGAGTACAAAGAACTTTTCGATTTTTGGGGCTTGAAAGCTTTCGACGAAACGAATTACCCATCAGAGGTGCCTGGACTTAAATCAGCTGTTGATGAAATCAGATCCTCACTGACTATTCTGACCAAAAAGATCCTGCGAAGTTTTGCAATTTATTTGAAACTCGATGACGTGGATTTTTTCAATAAACGGCATAGAGCGTTGGATGACCAGAGTATTTTTTCACATAATGACATCCGGTCCAATTACTATATGCCTTTGATGGATGAAGATCTAGAGATCGGGGAGAATTCGATGCGACTCACTCCGCATAATGATTGGGGAACGATTACATTTTTATTTCAAGACGATTGTGGAGGTTTGGAGGCTCAAAAACCGAATGGAGAGTGGATAACCGTACCCCCTGTTAAAGATTCTATTGTTCTCAATGCAGGTCTTATGCTGGAGATGTGGTCTGGGGGACATTTCCCTGCCACGGTATTTGGATTTTCTATTTATTTTTTCTATTTTAAATTATTTTAGTGAAAAAAATTTTATTTGCAGACTCATCGAGTTCGATTGCTGAAAGAATCTGCAAGAAAATTGAGACAAAGCGTCGGATATTTTATTCAACCGGATGGAGATGCGCATTGCTTTCCTGTTGTCCCTGAAAAGGTCGATTGGGCACCATTATATCCCAAAGTGGACAAGGAAACTCACTTTGAGTATTTTAGAGATAGAATTAGGGGCTCGAGGGCTTATTGAAATTTATAAGGGTTGCACCCTTCATACTGGTAATAATAAGTTAAGTTAGAGTATTTCTCCTGTGATGAGAGAAATACAGTTATAATTTATCTTTAAGGATTTAACATATTGATATGAAATTTGATTACTTATTACTTGTTGACCTTCACCTTCACTATTCTTTACTTCTCTCTCACTCATTACTATTCTATCTTGTAAATTACCAATTATTATTATCTGACCGGTGATGGGTATATAAACGCATCACCGGCCAATACTAAATGTCATTCGTTCTTGTGCCTGTGATTGGTAACCAACTTATGACCTGTTCCATTGCTAAGGTCTGAGATGGGCCTAGCGCCTACGAAGGATCTAAAGATTGTTTCTGTCTACCCCTACGATGTATGATATGATATGCTATGTATAAATAGTTAATTTGGTATAATAAAATAAACCATTACATTATTATGGTTTCCAAAGAAATTAACCGAACGAACCCTTTCTATTTCATTTCTGGGATTTTCACATCCTTTCTATATTAGACTGTCCGTCAGCCTTATAAATTCATTGCGATAACAGTTTTAAATGAATTTAGTAAAGCGTTTTAAATTTTAGGGTGCTGAAGTATCCGTTTTGCACTTCAGGATCAGTTTTTATTGTGCAATTGCTTTTAAAAGAAAAATTTGTTTGAATTTTTTATTTCATTTGTTCTAGTTGGGATTTAAGAATACATTAAAATAGAGGTTATAGCTTCAATTTTAATTTAATTTGTATGAACGTAATTGTAAATGTTAAATGCATACATGTACACAAAGGTATCTATCGGTTTTGGAAGATACTTGGAATTGGATGGAATAAAACGAAAAGCGTTGTAAATTAAACGAGTTTCTTTTAATTTTTTAAGTATAGGATGTTTTCAAGTAGGTATTTGCATTGCATGATATGCCTGTCAAGTCAACTTGAAAGTTATTTCCATCACGGTATCAGCGGTTTCGTATTGAAATTGTTCAAGCAGTATGCTATAGAATTTAATTTAAAAATCAATGCACGATTTTAGTTTTGCATGATATGAATCAAAATCTCAATAAAATTACTGCTTATTTTATGGCAATAAACGATATGAATCACTGAATCACCTTCGTGTTTTGTATTTAATCTATTGAAAATATTGGTTTGGTCCGGTACTTTCTACGTCAATTGATGCAAAATATTCTATGAAATTCATGTGATTCATGAATGACATGAATTTTGTTTTTAAAAAGAAGTTTTGTATCGGACTATGCAAATATGAATCACGCACAGGAAATATATAGGTTCACATAACAGTCAAAGTTATCTTTGACCTTATACCTTTGCTTCCCTTATAGTAAGTATATAGATTCATTCTCATGTAAATCATGTTAAATATGTATCAGTCTGAGTCATGAGGCTCATAAAATTCAAAAAAAACTTAACATTTAAAATTAAGTCTTTTTGAAAAGGATTTCTAATTTTGGTAAAAATGTGGTTGAGATGCTCATTGTTTCAGTTGTTTTAGAAAAAGCAGATTGCAAGTCGAAGTTTCAGAGAATAGAGAAAATGTTAATATACAGTTTCTAGGTTTCATAGAACTGTAAGATTCCTTCCTAAATCGACGGTTTCTGGAGAAAAAGCTAGAAATCTGTTGTAACAAAAGTTTAGTCGTTAATTAATCGATTTTGATTTTCTTAAATTGTGTGATTGCTTTATTTTTTTAAATTCTGCATAGCATTTTTAATACTAAATCGTGCGCACTATTGTAAAGAAATTTCTTGGTGAGAACATTTTATAAAGTTTCCTTGGTGTGACGTGCGATTTCTGATACTGAATTAATTAAAGAAATCAAGTAGTTTCTGTCATATTGTGTTAAAACATCTGATTTTAAATTGCAAGTTAATTTCATATATGAAAAAATTGAAAAGTTTTTGTGAATGATGATTAAAATTATTTTGACATGAAATCAAGTGAAATGAATGAAGAAGAAATGAAAAATGTACGGTTTGTTTTGAAAGACTTGTACATCGGGGCGATATTTTTTGAAGTAAATTATTTCATAAAGATTTGATGACAATTCATTGACAATTCGGATATTTTAATTAGTTTCCAATGCATTTATCTACTTTCAATTTTCTATACTTTAGATTGATTTTTTGGCTGGTGGAGGTGCTTTGGCGTTGGTCGCGGGTACGGGTGAAGCTTCGGGTACAATCGGTAGTTCTTCTGGTGGAGTTATCAGGATTTTCGAAAGCTCGTCATTAGTTCCGATCACTTCTTCCTTGCTCTCATGCTTTTTTGAGTGTGAAGGAGTTGTTAATCGGTGGCCGTATTCTTTCCATAAAATGTAGGGGGCAAGTGGTGCCAAGCCCAGAAGTATTGTGAGGAATCCTTGCAATGCCTGAATATTTAAATGTTTGCTTAATAAGACAAGTTGGATTTTTGGTCAAAGAGGTTATCGAAATGGTACATTTTGAAGGTTTGAAGTACGATGGGATGTCATATTGCAGAAAAAGGCACCATAAAACATGAATTAGAACCCCATGTGGAGGTAGTATTTCAACCTCCTAAAATGGGTCGATAAGTTAGGGTTGTATGGATAATCAAGAAAAAGTATTTGTATCATCATAATCATTTATGGCCATGGCAAATAGAATGAATATTAGTAACGTACCGGTTTAACACTTTCAGTGGGACAAATATGAAGTTTCTCAAGCATCCAGACGGAGTATGACCTGCCCCGAATTTTAACCAAAGGTTGACTATTTGCTAGTCTTATAATTGCCTCGGTATAGATGTCCTGTAAACTCTCTCTTGTCTCTTGGTCGAGTTTCGTCTCTTTCATGATGTGGTCCATTGTGTACAACTCCTTATTAGCACGAAGACATTGGAAGAATATCATTATCCATGTTGGAGGACTTAGGGAAACTTTCCCACCATGAACTTTATCAAATTCGTCACTTCTTCTAACGTCGGTGTATGGCTCGCCTTTATGATCCTTTATATGTTTGGCAACAAATTTAAAAGCTTCAGACTGCGTTTCAAAATAGTCATTTATTTCGTCTTTAAAAGAAGGCGAAAAAGATGCCAAAATGCAAGCGATGAGACTGCTGATACCACATAATGTAAAAAAAATGCCCACCTGAAATGTAAAAGAATTTATTTTTTTTAGAAAGTGAGACTAATTCCTTAGTAAGGAATAACAATTATATAAGAATGAATGACTGATACCAAGATGAGAAAAATGCCTCTGGCGCAAGTGAACATTTTTTCCAATCGACCTCGGCAAATCGCAATAAGCATCGGAAACCAAAGGATAATTCCACCCAGAATAATTAAATAGTCAAGGAACATGACGAAATATTTTAATTTGTGTTTTTGTCGGTGTAGGTTCTTTTTTAGGCCAGTCATTTTGTATTCTTTGAAGTCCAATTCCATGTTGGCGAAAAATCCCTCTTGCTCGTGCGCATTGGACTTAGAACTACTTCTGGAGACAATTGTTGGAAATTTCCGTTTACCCTCGACAATGGATTTCCATTGTTCATCTCCCTCTTTAAAGTGCAGAAGGAATAACTGGATGAGTAGTAGAAACTGTTGGGGTTCAAATAATAGTTTAAGGCTGTCAAGAAAAGTTCATAGCTTATGGGAATTTAGGAAAGATTGACGTATAGAAATAATGGATTACGAATGACAAGCATAAAATTCCAGATATTGCAAAAAATCCATCGAATCCCTTGGTAGAAGCCATTCCTAGGTAAGGGACCCGAGCTTGAACTTGCTGTCGCAAGACGAGTCAATTTTAATTTCAGTATGAGATTACAAACTTGAACATTTTAGTTGGATTTTGAAACGCTTGGAAGAAATTAAGGAATCAAATGGAAATTTCTGTAACCATGTGATTCGTCCAATTATACTTCTATAATTCTATATAGCAACGTCGAAAAGCCTAAAATCCGAGCTGGATGGACAAAATTGGTGTTGAGCGTAAAATTAAATTGCGTTGATGCGGTATGTTTTATGTTGTTTGAATTCTGAATTGGAAAATATTTGTAGTTCGTATGCTTATAATTTTATAAATTACCTAAACTAATTTTTAATGTTTTAATTAATAAGGCCTAATTGTTTAGTACAGATTGAACCTGATTATTTCAGTAATTATTCTGATGGTATTTTATAAATGCCTGAGGAATATTTTTGAAATCTGATAATATTGGCTATATAGTATTTTCTCGAAGCTTTACCTCATAAATGCTTTATAATATTGTTGTTTTACAAATAGGCTTATGCGATTAAAGGTTTAAATTAAAAAGATTTAAGATTTAAGATGCGTTTATATTTTTTGTTTTTTAATTGTTTTAATTCATTTACAAAAAGTTAATGAATAATAATAATTATAAACTAATTTACATAATGGGAGGAGTCAAGATCGATATCAATTGAGTGGTTGTAATAAATTCAGAGATAAACTTTCAATACAGGATAATCCATTAGCAACTATCGATGGGTGCAAGTGCCACTTCGCGCTCCAGAACGGTAACAGCAATAATATCCACCTCGGCAGTTACCTGATGATCCATCTCGAAAGCATCCACCCCCCACGGGAATCTGACATAAATTAATATTTATTTATTTCTCTGTAGCTTTTCATTTGACTTCAGATTCACAAATGAAATTTCGAATTCAACATTAGTAAATTTACATGCTTCGTGTTATATTTAAAATTTTAAAATTGAAATAGAAAATTAAAATATTTGTTTTACGGTTTGTCGAGCATCTCGAGAACTGTCTTGAAAATCATTTTCTGATGAAGGATCTCCCTCTTCAGAGTCAGAGTTGTCATTGTCATCGTAAGCATCTTGAGCCACGCAAACTGCCACAAGGGCAAATGTCACCAGCAAAGCAAATTTCAGTTGGAAGCCCATGATTTTCGGATGAAGGTTTGGAATGTTAGAATATGAGTCAATTTTCAAGTATTAGTGGTCTCGTCTCACTCAGAAGCGTTAGTGAAAATCTTCAGATTAAACACCTCTTTTATACTGAGGAAAACTAATTATTTCTATAATCGATTTAAACCACAAATTATTCCTCTTTAACGGGTCGGAAACTTTTTTATCAGTCATCATTTTAAACACAACTTTTTCAGAACTTCGGACAATTTTTATTTCTGCTTAAGATATATCATATATTATAAAAAATAACCAATAACTCTCAACGTGGTTCAATAATTTATATTTTAATCCGATTTTTGGTTACCGCGACCGGATGTTGTTTGACAAGTTCTCGCCACAAGTAAATAAAAACTTAATACACGGAATTTGCAACAGATAATTGGACAAGGGTTTGTGTCCCTCTCCGCTAGCTTTTTAATTGCAAAATAAATACTAAGAGATAATGAGTGAGATTAATTAGATACATAACACATAGTTTGTATACTTGCTTATACTGCTTAAGCTTACCAAAAAACTATTATGTAAGTCCTGTCTTCATTTCAGTTTGTCCCCAAGGCAAGGTTTTTTTTACTTCTTCTGTCTCTGTGTATGAGTTAACAGAGTGCAGAGGGGATCCTTGAGGTTTAAAAAATTACTGAAATGCTAATTTAATTATTTTAGAGGAATGAAAATGAAAAGCTAACCTCACTCAAATTCAAATATCTAACCAATGGATAAGTAACGTTTAAGTACATAAATTAATTAAAGGTCATAAATTTACAACTACGTTGGGTCTGTTTCCTCCGGACACCAGACCAGGATGGAACGGTTTTAAAAATTGGAATCAAATGATAACACTTTTTTACAAACATTTAATTGAATATGTCGCATAATTTTATTAGTTTTTTCTCCTGTATGAATGTAAAAATAAATAGAAAAATAAACAAATAGAAAAATAATTGTTAACCAAGAAATCCTCCAAGCAGTCCTCCAAGCAGTCCCCCTGCTTTCTTTTTAGGCTTAGTGTTTTTACTCTTTTTTTTGGTATTCGATTTAGACTTAGTTTTCCCTTTGCCTTTACCTTTGGATTTTGACTCTTCTTCTGATTCTTCTTCTGTGTCGTCATCTTTTCCTGATTCCTCAGAAGATTTGCCGTTTTTGTCTGCCTGCTTAGTTAATGAATCCATCGCAGCAATGTTTTCATTCAGCAGCGTTTGAAACTCGCTGTCAGCGTCGTACATTTCACTGTGAACTTGATCTAAATCCACAGCGTCATCATCCGTAGCGAATGCAATGTAATCGTCACTCCCCTTTGCTTCTTTATGGACAGCTTTTTTCTTCCCCCCGTAATTTCTTCCAGCAGCGTCGAGTGGTGAGGTTATTGTAAATGGACTATCATCGTCATCAGGTTCTTTTAACATTGCATCGTAGTCTAGATTAGGGGAGATAAGTTGCATTGGTTTTAGAACGTCCGAGTCTCCTATGTGGTCTACAAAAGGAGGTGGAATGAAATCGTCCGTTCCAATGTTTCCTAGTATTGGTGGGCCTATGTTATGTCCGGGATTTCCTCCATATGGTGGCGGATTGTTTCCTCCAAATGATGGCGGAATTATATTTCCCATATTTGCCCCCAATAAGGGGTTCATATTGTCCATATTTCTTTCATATGCCGCTTCATCGAAGTCCATATTTCCAATGTTAGCTCCAAATGGGGGCTGATTGGGATTTCCAAAAGGACCCATACCGTTATTGGGGGGACCACCGAAATTGTTCATTTGTCGTCTTCCAAAGGATTGAGGAGCTTGTAGTATCCCTTCCAGTCCTAAAAAGGAGAAAAAATACATGGTTGATCAATTGCATTTCGAAAATATTTATGGACTTTGCTTTGTTATTTTAATTTGCGAACCATGAAATGAGAAAAAGGACCCATCCGGGTTGTAACATTTTAGCAAGGGACAACATCCAGCATTTGGATGAGTTGGTTTAATTATATCTCGGTCAAATTTAACTGCAAGGGTACACTCGTCTGTAGGTGGAGATTGACACTGTAAACGTTGACATATTTCAGGCCCCCTTGAAGGCTTTTTGCGAGTTGGTTTCCCTTGTGCATTTTGTCTCAGAAGGAGTTTCTGGTTTGCGGCCAGGTCGATTCCACCACCTCTTCTTATTTGAGGACCGGGTGGAGGCGATTTGAAATTTCCTCCAGGGCTACCATTTTCTGTAAATTCAGATAAAGGATGAAATTTGGTTTTTTTTAAATTTTTTGAATTTTATAAGGTGGTCAATAATTCTCTTGGACAATTAGGGATTTGCTAAATGTGTGTGAATTGCCAAGAGGCTGGAGAATTTATATATAGTGAATTTGAACTGCAATTTATGCAAATTGTCCGAAAACAAAATTACTGAATAAATTTGAATTGTATATTCGAACCGTCTCGTTTGAACCGCTGGACATCCCCAAAATATCTGGATGGTAGACCGATGTCTTGGATTTGGGTTTCTGCGATTGTAACATAAGAGGACAGAGATAAGAGGAGACTGACTTGGATCAACTTTACTGGAGTTGATGTCCCCATTTTAAATGTAAATTAAATCCTACAAAATAACGTAGGATTTTGTACCAGTTTGATGTTAAAGCTGCTAATATGACACAAAAAGAGTGTACTATGCATAATTATTGTTTATACGAGATACCTAATGGAAATGGTATTCAATACGGAAATTGTTTGTGAAAAGAGTGACAAAGGTACAGAAATCATACTTTCAAAATGGTCAACCTCATTGCCCACTTGTAGCAAGTCTATTGTTACTTAAGCTAAACATTCAAATCAAATTATTTTAATCGGGTCAAATTCATAGTCACAATGCAAGCAATATGATGATTTTCATTGATGGAAATAGGTAAAGACTTTGTTGAGCTTATATTTTGATTCTTTCGAATACTATTTTATTACAGTTTTGAAAAACATTTTTTTTTGACATGTCATACATCATCCGACATGAAATGTTTTGTTAACTCTGTCTATGCCAAGCCAAGCTCGACTTTTTTATAAGCTTACAATAACTAAACTTTTTAATACATTTTTTGTTTGTTAGTAGTTTTGGATACAATCCGGCAAATCGAGTTTCGAAATTAATTTGAATGTTGTCCCTTTTTGTTAATTTTTTTGTTTGGAAGTATATTATTTATACTGAATAAATGTGAAGAAGGAAGTGTAACATTTATAGCCAAGCGTCCATGAGTATCAAAGAAATAAAAATTAAATAGATTTTTGAATATAGCTTTTATTTAGAAATTAATTTAAGTTTTTATTGTGCTGGGAAATGGTCAACAACTTCTCCAGTTTCTAATCGAATGTAGCTAGTTGTCTGGGCCCAGAGGTCATCATAATTCAGCGTGATGACACGTGAGCCTCGAACCCATCCAGCCCACCCTCCACCGTGACCTGATTGTCTGTTGTAGCACAAATCAACCGTTTTGTAGTAGCAACACCATCCATTTCCTAAAACAATTACATTTCAATTTTACTCGTATTCCTACAAGATTTTAAATGCTTCTGGATATTCTTGACTTTATCGCATTTTACCGTGATTATGGCCCACAAAAGCGGCTTTAACTGTCTTAGAGTCAACTAGTGCTTGCATGAACCCTGTGTCCTTCTCTTGTGGTGTTACAATGTCATCTGCGTTTAAATTTGAATTAAAAATATCAAATCAAATGAAAATGGGTGGAATAGCCAGAGGGGAAAAAATTCTTTGACCCTTGGAAACATTTAAGAATTTTCAAACGCTTTTTTATAGAAATTACCATGTTGTCCAGGACACTCTGGGTGAAGGTCGATTTCATCATGAAGAGGCTTGTACTCCGCTCTGAATTAATTAAAATGCAAATTTAACTAAAATAATTAAAGATTTATTTAATTTTTCCTTACGTTGGGTAATGGAAAAATGCTAGGGCAGGGATAGGTCCCCAGGTAGCGTTCATTCGTGCAATTTCTCGGTTAAACCAATCCACAACGGTTTCGTGAACGTATGCAGAAATACCCCCACTGGCATTTCGACCCCCTCGACTATCGAAAAACCAGAGGATGAGTGCAGGCGCTTCGTCAGTTGCATTTGGGTTTGAAGCGTTCATTGGAGCGTAGACTGGAACGTAGAAGTTGGTCGTTCCAATGAGACCGGCTTCCCCTTGTTGGGTGTAGGACAAGTTGTACTTTTGTTCTGTGGAAAGAATCTCTTCACGAGTTACGTTGTTTCCGATGTCGTGATTTCCATAAGTGGATGCCCATCTGAGATAAAAAATGGACTAGCTGGGTTTACGAATAATCTATGAATGATTTTTAAAAAATAGTTAGATAATTATAATGTAAAATTATATACCGATAATTTCCTTGGACGACGGGCCCAAGAAGCATGTCAACGTAGACAGAACCGTTTGGGTACATATTTTCTGCGGACATGAGATCTCCAGTGTAGACTACGAAATCTGGGTGTTCCCAATCCAGAATATCTGTCATTACTTTGGTAGACTTTATGTCTTGGGTTGGACCCCAATCTGTGTCTGGACCTTCTCCATAATGCCTA
>JAQFZZ010001132.1:0-12473 GCA_034696405.1 Isotoma caerulea
CAATGCTTCGTTTGAATGATTCACTGTTGTGAGCGATGGTTGACAAATTTCCAGTAGAAATGGATTCACGGACATGAGGTTTAGGGAATGTAAGGTGCGGGGATGTAATGTCCAGGGATGTAGTGTGGGGGATGTACTATCCTTGCACCATAGTCTAAAGGCCTTATGTAAAGGGTTCCCTTTCCAACAGTCGAAAATGTGTGCCATTTGGGAGAAATATGCAAACCCCAACCCATTGCATTTTATACTCTAGCAAAAAACGTCAAATATCATATTCACAAGTTGCTCACTATGTCACTAGTCGTTCATAAAGGTTGAGGTGGGAAAAGTGCAAAATTAATGTCTGAAAATCCCTCATTTTTCCCAAAATGCGTTAAATTGTATCAATATTTATAATGCTGTCTCAAAATCCCTAATGTTGCATGAAATGCCTAATTTTCTTAAAATCCCAAATGCAGTCTCAAATCCTGAATTTTCTCTCGAATCCTTAATTTTGTTTCAATTCCTTCATTTTGTCTCAAAATCTGTCATTTTGTCTCAAAAATCTCTCATTTTGTCTCAAAATGCCTAGGTTTTTCGCAAAATTACTAATTTTGGAACAAAATGTTAAATTTGCGCTCCAAATCAATAACGCTTTTAAAATTTTATCGTCCTTTCTTTACATTATGGGCTTTCCCTAACAGCCTTAGTCTTAGGCCTTAGTCTATATTAACTTAACAATCCCCTAGTTATGAATATCGCAAACGGACTGAGAGGAATTCATTTTGATAAATTTTATTCTGTCAAGCTTTCTGTGATAAACTTGATCAAATGTGGAGATGTGGAGATCAAATGTCTACATGATCAAATGTGGAGATGCTAATTGTCCAAGTAAATATCTTGGAGAGACTTTTCGACCATTAAAAGTCAGATTAAAAGAACATGATGCTGATTTAAGACACCAGCGAACAGAAAAATCTGCCGTTGCTTTACATCAACACAGGACTGGTCATCCATTTGATTTTAACTAAGCACATATCATCAAACATGAGAAACGATATTTCCAACGGAAAGTTCTTGAAGGCCTATTCATCAAAGCCACACCAAATACCATGAACCTAGATGAATGATTTCAACTCAATTTCATATGGTCTTCAGTACTCACTTCACTCAGCCAAATCCCTTAACAACATAGTTTTAAGTATGATGATTTCATTAATTTTAATTTTAAAATGTTTTAAGTACTTAATTTTTTTGAAATTTGAATTATGTCCTGATGAAAGTGAAAGTTTATCACAGAAAGCTTGACAGAATAAAATTTATCAAAATGAATTCCTTTCCGTCCGTTTCCGATATTCATAATTCATTAATAAGAGGATGGAAAGCATTAAAACAATCCCCTAATTGCTATTTAATTATTCTTCCTATTTACAAAAAACGTTGGTTTTGGATAGCCCTTGAGGTGTAATTACCTATGCATGGCTCTGAAGGTGTTGAAAGTGAGGATAGACAAAATGGGTTGGATTAGATAGGGAAAATGAGCCTAATGGGTTTCACTCTCACGAGAACGGCGAATGAAGTTGTTTAGATTATAAATGGAGAATCACTTAAGCTTTCATCTACTTAAACTCAAGTGGCTATTTAGAGGCAGGAAATCCCCACTGAATTTAAAGTAAACGATGGGAAAGCACAATATATACTCAAACAGCGGACATTACCTAAAGTAGCCGAACTATGAAATGGGCTTTCAGAATTTATTAAAATCTGGGATAAAAAATGATAAAAGAAGAACTATAATGTAATCCTTAAAACTATGTCTTCGTAATTAGCATTTGGACAAAACAAAGTTAATAGTGAAAAAAGCCCGCTTCTTTTGAAATATGCAAATGCAAGAGGACATTTCAGAAAACGGCGCGTGTAACGGTTATTTCATCCCGTGCTAAAATATTTTCAAGGTCGTTTCACGAATAAGAAAGTGTAATGTACTTAAATACTTTGAAAGTGCATTTCGAAATTTGCAAATATTAAGCATTTTACCCTAAAAAAATTCTTAATTTTGCTTTTTAATTAAAACTGTAGTTCAAATTTTTCCGATAGTATTTTCGCATAAAATAAGCATTCTCATTACATAAAGAGGGTTTGCATATTTTACTAAAGTAATAAAGTAGGTTGGACGAAGTACAAGAGTTAAAATTTAAAAACCGGTACAATTTACACTTTGAGCATTTTCATTTGCAGAATTTTAATTAGACGTTAAAATGACGGTGTCTAAAGAGAATGAAAAAGGGTGATAAAACAAGGGAATGAAATTACCTGAGTAAAGTGTTAAGCATTCCGTCCATGGAAAAAATTTCTACTCCAGTTTTTATCACAGTTTTTACACCTCAAAAGATGCATTTCCTTTTATGAGAGAGAATCTTCGTGAATGAGATGAGAAATGTTCTTCATTCTTCGCACGCTTTATGTAAGCTACTTAAGCAAAAGCTCTTAAACTGCCTTCGTAGAGGCTTAAGTTTTAATGACGATAACATGCTTAATATTGCTTGTACCTCGAAATAAATGCAAAAAAGTTGCAAACCCTCTCAACTTTTTCAATTTTGGACGAAATTCAAAAAACAGAACTTCAAAAAATTCAGCGTTTTGAGTTTTACAAAGTTTGGTTGTGTTACATTCGAAACTTTTTCTGTCTCTGTCAAATTTAAAAAAACCGAAAAAAAATACATTAAAATGCGTCAAATTCTGATTTTACCAGTGATTTCATTTTTTTGAAAAGTTCAATGACCTTTAGAAATAAAATAAAATCATACCAAAAATCACAGTCAGACGTTTTACAATAGTTCAATTTTCGGTTGTTTCAAAATTGACAGCGACAGAAAAAAGTTTCGAATGCAAAACAACCAAACTTTGTAAAACTCAAAACGCTGAATTTTATGAAAAATTTTTTTTGAAATTTCGTCCAAAATTGACCAAGTTCAGAGGGTTTGAAACTTTTTACATTGTACTATATGGGGATGGGAAAATTCAATCCCACTAGGGGCGTAAGGAATGTCGTCATCCATTTGAGGCTTAACAGCTTTCATCCACCTTGTATTTGGGGAAATTTGCGGGATTTTTAAAAAATACTGGGGAAACCTTTAGCTTGATACTATTTAGACAAAAAGGGCATTATTTATGGCGGGATTTTTGAAACTTAAATTTCCTTATGTTTGGTTATTATTCAATAGTGTAATACAGTACTATATTGATTGTTTTGGATTTCAAATAAACCACGTTGAAACTGAATAAGTACATTGTGGCGACTTTTGAATTAAATATGTTAATAGTGCCTTACCTTTTGCCTTATGATTGGTGAGAAGTCTGTCGACTATCCGTTCATAAATTGCTTCTCCCGCCACCCCCGAATCTTTCACGAGTTTCTCTTTGGCCGCGATACAAATGTCATTCTCAGGCAGTAGTTTCTCCAGCTCTTCGAATGCCTGCGAATATTCAAATATTAAAACTCGTCAATAAATGTATTGTTTGTGTAATAAGAAATTAGAAGTGGACAGAAGGTTTTTTAGTGGGAAACTAAACGACAGATGCAAATTTGCAAGCCCTTGAGATAAGAGTAAAAGTGAGTGATGCCTTTTTGTACTTGATTTAAATTTTAAACCCTCCACATTCAACAAATGGGAAAAATATGGAATGGGAGATTTTATTACATTTCTATTGAATTCCCCTTCTAAAACAGATTGCTTGAGAATTTATCGATATTTGAGTGGGAAAAGAAATTAGAATTTATTGCCAAGATTTAAAAAAGGGAACGTTTGAATCAGACTTATGTAAGATGTGTGGAAGTATTGGAGATTGCAAAGAATTCCATTTATAAAGGAGTAGGGTTGTGCCATGCCAATGTCATGTCACGGATTTATGTGGTAGACATGTCATATTTGTCATATATGTCATTTTATTTGTCATTTTTAACAAACATGACAAGAATTATAAATGTCCGACATTTCTGACATTTACGACGGACAAATTGAAAAATGTCCGACATTTCTGACATTGATGACGGACAAATTCAAAAATGTCGAATATGTCTTCACAATTTAATTGTATTTAGTTCTATACATAATTAAAATGACAATATTTTCAGTACTCCATAGGAAAATTTAAAAATTGATCCGCTCAAGTCAAATAATTTCTATATTTGTCAAATTTGTCATATGTTTTACTGTCAGACATATTGGAAAAATTGGACATGTCGTATTTTGTCGAATGTGTCAATTTGACATATTTTTCGCTTATTTTATGTGTCAGACATGTTCGACAAATATGACATGTCGAATGTGTCAATTTGTCATGACATTGACATATTGGCACAAGCTTATAAAGGAGGAAAAGCTTAAAAATGTGAATACTTTTTATGTCTGTCACTTCAATTACTTGAGGACGAATTGACATATTCACATGTCGTTTGTGGCTTTTCATTCACTCATTATGTATTCCTTCGAAATTTGGTGTTGTGATTCAGTGAGCTGTGAAAAAGCTCAATGGTTTCTTATGACTTTGTAAGCGCTTTATAGCGTAAATATGTAATGTCATTTTTTTAAATATATTATTTCGTTTAAAAAAATTCTTTTAAAAAATCACTAAAAATCATTTTTTTATCGTGCAAGGCCAATGAGGTCAGAAACCGAGGTCAAACGAATGTCGAAAAGGGTCAAATTTATTTCAAATTTTATGTATTTAAATTGATCACGAAACAATGTAAAAAGTTTTAATTTACTGTAGATTGTTATCCTCTGAAGAAATCAAATGAAATTTAACTAAAACCTATAGCTTTTGATAGTTGGTTACACTATTTAGTACTTGAAATTGTGTATTTAGGTATGGATGAGTTATATGAAAGGAGGGATTTGTGAGATCACTTTTAAATCATCCCCCAGGATGAATTATTCCCGCATAGTGTGCGGTCAATGGGACAAAAGAGATTTACACTCGAATCAAATCCATTCCGAGGAAAACTAAGGAGATAACAATCCACACATTCTGGACATTTTATCCTCTATAAATTTGGGCCAAAGGTTGAGGAGAAATAAGGTGAAGAAAGTAGAAATGTTCCACACAGAGATTTATCACCAATCTTTAAACTAAAATAATACACGATGCACTTTCACTCTCAAAAGGACCGTTTCTAACTCTTAGGAAACGAAAAATGAAGTGAATTTAAAATTAAAAGGTGTCAACGCAGTGTCTCGTTTTTACATTAAAGAACAAACATTATATTTAGAATGACCAAGTTTAAAAGGGGTCATTTATATAAGAAAAAAATGTGCTGATGAAACGTAAATATTTCAATTTGGGTTTTGAATGGTCCTTTGGGCTTTAAATTGGTCGAGTAGACAATAAAAGACGAGACAGTACTATGGGATATAAATCGGTGTTTTTTTATCCACTCCTGGCATCCAGCCATCTTTGTATCTTTTTAATGTTAGTAAATCGGCTAAAAGCAACTGCTGGAGCAAACCTAAAAAACAGTAAAAGGGGGGAACTTAGCAACGTCGGGGGATAAATCACAACTTAAGCCTAATTTATGCTTCATGAGTTTCACTTGAGTGAACGATATGTATCAATGTTAATCTGGTAACATTGATACATATCGTTCACTCAAGTGAAAAAATTAAGTATAAATCCGGCTTTAGCAACAACGGAAGGTAGGGCATCATTCGTGTATCATGCACATGAAAATGTATTATTCATTTCATAGTCATGTCGTATACATGAATCTTGGCTACATGACATGAATTTTTAAAAGTATAAATGACATAAACATCCATGGCATGAAAAAGTTCAACATGGCATGACATAAATTTCTTTACATGAATTGCATGAACTTAAAAAAATTTACTATGTACAGCAAAAAATTGGCATATTTACCGCAAAGTTTTCAAATTTTCACATAAAAATGCATAATTTCTGCACATTTTGCTTAATTTTAAAGTGTAATTAATGATTTTAGTACTTTATGCAGGCCCAAACAAAAGGTGGATTCGTATGGATTCTAGTTTCCAGGCCGGACGGCCCGAAGGGCCGTACTGGGCTCTATTTCCAAAAATTTGCAAAACATTGAACGGTAAAAATACAAATAGGTGAAATCGCAGGATGGCTATATTTCATTTTTACGGCGATTAGTGTAATAATCAGGAAATCCATTTAGGAATAAATAAAACTTTTTCATGGACAGTACTTCAGATTCAGATATACGGCAATGGAGTAATATGATTATGATTGACAAAAAAGACATTCCATTAAATTTTTGCCTGTTTTTAATTTTTGTATCTGTGTGTATATTGTATTGTTAGATTAGAGCATTTTTTAATTTTTTTTAGAAAACAATTTGATTTCTTATGGAATTTTAGTAGAGCTAGGCAAATTACATGGGTTTAAAATACAATATACTGAATACAAAATACAAGCATTGGTACAAAATACTTTTGTATTTTAAATACATTTTCGCTATTTCGTTTAAAATACAAAATACATGCATTTTATAGAAAGTGTTCAAAATACGTAAATACATTTATTTAAATACATTTTAAAATACAAAATACATTTTAAAATACAAAATACATTTTAAAATACAAAATACATGTCATGTAAAAATGCATTTAACAGTTAAAAATTATCAAAGCACAAAAAAATTGAACATACTACTTTTATTTTACAGTTTCAAACGAACTCATGAAAAATTTAACTTACCAAATGATATTTTTATTTAAAAAATTCATTTTAATTTTAAATGTAGTTTATGGGATTGTTTGGGTTATATTTGGCTTTAAAAGGAATTGACAGCCACTCACAATGCAAGGATTTCAGCTTGGACCCACCGATTTTTAAGATCGACATGTTAAAAAATTCAGCCAAAAATTACAAATCTACTCCTGCCATCCCGATTTGCACAATTTAAAATTACTCGAGTTATTTGAGGAGTACGGTCGCCATGTGGGGTGGCCGTGCTGAGGTCCTCGCAAAGGAATTAAGGACAGTTCCTATGAAATGGTTAGCAACCCCATAGTTACTTCGTTCAAAAAATTCCTGTAGGGTCAGTTGAGGTTGCAGCAACTATTCTGAACACCAATGTGCTCAAAATTTTAATTACCTTTAAAATGAGATATAATGCGTTTTGATACGTTCAACAGAAATTGAGTTGTTCCAGTTTGTATGAAAAAAAAGTAAAGTCGAAAATTTTGAAACTTTGCAAGGCTTTTACCCCACCCACCCCACATGGCGACCGTACTCCTCAAATAACTCGAGTAATTTTGAGTTGTGCAAATCGGGATGGCAGGAGTAGATTTGTAATTTTTGGCTGAATTTTTTAACATGTCGATCTTAAAAATCGGTGGGTCCAAGCTGAAATCCTTGCATTGTCAGTTAACAAAAATTGTTTTAGTAATACCCAAACCACCCCAAAAAAGTACAAGCTAATATCGTCGTATTCGCGTCGTAACAGATAGGATTAAATGTGCATACATACATTTAAATAATAAATTGAATTAAATTAATTAATATGTACAAATTGCTTGCAATTCAAGTTTTTTAATTGAGAAATATGTAATTTAATGTGCATTTGGTGACATGGAAAATGTGATGAAAGTGGCAAAAGTATGAATCATTCAAAAAACTTTGGATACTATTTTAGTAATCTGCCGTCCCATTCATCAGTTAAAAAATCATATTTTCTTTTTTTCTGCTAAATGTATTTTGTATTTTAAATACATAATTGTTCTTTGGACCTGAAAATACAAATGCGTATTTAAATACATTTCTGTATTTGAAGCTCAAAATAAAAAAACACAAAATACACATTACGTCTAAAACTTTTTAAAATCCAAAATACTCAAATGTATTTTAAATACATGTATGTAAAATACGATGTATTTTGCACAGCTCTGAATTTTAGTTCATTTAATTAAAAACGGATTCGAAAAATGTTTTTCTTCTAAATAAATTCAAACTTTTGTTTGAAACAAACAATTATTTTATAACAACAAGCAATCTTTTGTTTTTATTAAAAAATGGTCTATTTAACAATTAATTTAAACTTTAAGAATTTAAAGTTTCATTTTAAACTTTCTTTTGTTGGAAAAAGTACCATAACGTCTCTAAAGAGAGCTGAGCCCAGCTATTTCTTTCTGTTTGTACCTGACCCTTTGAACTGTCGTGAAAACTGAATTACATTACAAACTGGAAAATCAAGTATCGCATTTCCCATTTATTTTTAACTAACTGAACGTTATATCGAATTATCGGGTAAATTATAACGGTATTTAATTTCACTGTCGTTTGAAGCTAAAATGTTTTTTTCTCAGGATCGAGAGATTAATATTGTAGAAACATTTACAAAAATTTTTTTAAAAAGCTGAAAGCGTTGTCGTTAAATTTTAAAATGTCTACAAACTGTCTACCAATCGAGAGATATTAGATTTTAAAACAATTATTATTGTAAAGTTGTGCTGTACGATTTTTCAATGGTTTGTTTTTGATTCTGGTTAATTTTAATAAAATTTCCATTAATTTCCAAAAAGGCCGTACTTTCACAGAAAAAATCCAGGTCGGACAGTACCTAGGTTTGGGCCTGACTTTATGAATGAGTTTTACATCATGTAAAAGTGTTTAATTAATTTTTTTTCAATGTTTTTTGAATTTTCCGGTTAAATTCATGTACATGCATGCAACATGAATTACATGACTACATGACATGAACATGAATTTTTCAATATGAAATTCATGTACATATGAAAATGAATTTTGAACATGAACATGACATGACATGAGAAATCGTTACATGACATGACATGAATGATGCCCTAACGGAAGGTTAACTAAATATATAAAAATTGTGGCGGGAATGCATAAATCCATTCAAAATATGTAGTCTGAAAGCTAAAGCAGTTTACTACAAAGTTTTACATGTGAAATATGTACAATAGTTCATGGGTTGTGGAATAAATTGCGAAACATTTAAAAATGTACCTTGAGTCCATAATTGGACTCTTCGTAGATGATGGAGACGTAAGACCAGCCAAATTTCTTGATAATTTCTACCATCGCCTGCACTTGGTTCTTGTCCGATGGAATCGTCCGAGAGAAATAATCATACCGTTGTTTGTTACTTAACTCCGGACTTGTCGAGAAAAATGACACCTGTAATATTTAAAGAATTGTTTACGTTATACATTTAATATAATAGAAACAGTTTAATCTAAGATTTTGATCTACTGTATGGAATAAGTACATATTTATGATGGTGCCTTTTAGCCGGGAAAGTTTGAAAATTACTTCAACTGCAAAAAAAGATTTTAAGAAAAAAATTCCAAAGACAAATACGTTTCATTCAAAATTCGCTAAATTTTTTAAATATTTTTCAGTCTAATCACATTTATGAATTCAAATTATTCAATAACTTTTTCGAAACTTTAAACATAACAATTTTTAATCATGGACATTTTTATATTTGAATTATATACTTCATTTCGTAAACTAAGTAATTAAATTCTTTCATGTTATTTTGGTTTTCAAAACAAATAGTTAAAAACTGGGCATTTTAAAACATATTTTTAATGCTACATATTTTTTTCACTTGCGTTTTTTTCTAGAAATTTTCTCGTAATAATTTTTGTCGTAGGCGTATTTATCGGGTAACTACCAAACACTATAAAAGTCCGAAAATCTGATAAAAGCGAATATTTAATTTCCTTTTATGCGTAAACAAAATGTATTGAAATATCGTAAGGCTTATTTCATTTCCTCCTTTCTCGATTGTGTTGCTAAAACCAAATTAAATAGCCATTGTTTGGTGTAACTAGTGCAACAGAGGTTGAGTTGCACCCTAGGGAGTTTAAGGCAGATTAGATTATTCGAAAATGATTTGTTACCTAATGGGATTCTCAAATATGCGTCCCTTTATAAAGCGGGAGAGAGAGAGAGAGATGGTTGTTTGGGTTGAAATTGAAGGTGAGAGAAACCACACGGGGATTAGAGACTTAGTCATAATTTATATGGGGATTAGATTACAACACTCGGCCAAAACTGAATCACATTTGAATCTCATTTAACCACTGCTGCATACTTTATAAACACAACAACGGACAAAAGGGTCTTTGCTAAACAATGTTACATTCACATGAATTAATAGCAGTGGACGCCCTTTGTTACATATTTAGTTTCTAGTTCAGTTCAATACTTAATTTATTAACGCTTGTATTCTTTGCTTTATTAGCATTAAAGCACTTTTATTGCTCATAAGAAAGTTTAAACTTTTCGACTGATTTTAATATTTTACATTCCCTTAAATGCTGTTTTGCCTTTAAGTTCCGTCAATACATTTTTGCATTCCCGCCATTGCTTTTTGACATTTCCATTCCACTAATTTGATTTTTGTGTTAATTGATCCAAAACTACTGGCGCGAATGTAAAAAGCAAATAGTGCCAGCAAGCAAACTAATCTAATCAAGCAAATATAGCAAATAGCAAAAGATATTTATACTTTTTGCTGTTTTGTCTGCAGTGGTGAGAACAAATTGAAAAATGTTTTGATTTAATAAACTATGCTGCTTCTCAGCAAGGTTTTGAATTTGAATATTGCAAATTCCACAGAATTTATGAACAAGGGGATTATTGTATTCGCTGAAGCAAGGAGTTTTTGGATATTAAACGAGGATAAAATGAATGGGCAATTTTATGAGAGTTTCTCATAATTCTTATTTATTACCCGACAACATCCTCTCTACTTTTCCTCGAAATTTGCATATTGATTTCTTCGCTGACCCAATCTAGTTGCTTTCCAACAAAAGAGAACCAGTTCGTACCCAAATACCTTTTTAATAAATGTTTGCAAGCACTTCACCCTTTTCAACAATATCTGAGTTTTTGTTAGAACATTAATCGCAAATGTTTAATTAGGAGGAAGCCTTACAGAAAGATACCATAAAAGTTACAAATTTATAAAAATTGAAATTCAATCAGCAGATTTAACAATCTTTTTAAAAAATTCAATTTTAAAAAAAAAACCTACATTTAAAAACATGTATAAAGAATAATTTTAATTTTTAATTTGTACATTACGTGAAGATTTGAAAATGGCGCCTTTACATTATTTACAAAAAGGATTAGAGTTAGAGTACATATCGGTTGAAAGAAATGGTATGTTTTTTAAGACAAAGAAATGGCAATAAAAGTGAGTTGAAACGGAAGGAAGGAAGTACTTCATTCTTCTATGAGATCGACTCAAGAGTACTTCATATGTTTTCCCTATGTGGCTGCAAACAAGCTGATTTCATTCTTAACCAAACAAGGTTTACTCTTCCCGGGGTTTTTCAAAAATACTTTCTTTTTTTATTTTGTAACAAAGAATGTAAAAAGCTAAAAAGTAAAAGTTTGATAATGGTGGTAAAAATGAAAACCCAGCCAGGGCTAACCCTCGGTTTCACTGTTGAGAGAAACTTTGTCGTAAAGGAGAGTTTTGACAAAGGAGTCAGTGTGTGCAAAGTACTTGGAGTAGAATTTTTATTTATGATTTTGGGGAGAGACTCACACCTTCCTGTCTGTCTCGAACTCCTTCTTACACGAATTACCCAAGGTTTTTCATCCGAACAAAATGGGCCATTATCAAGTGTCACTTATCCCAGTAAATATCCCATTCTTCTATGTTATACTAGACCACCATACTCGACTCGTTTCCAAAAGAAAAATGCGAGAAACTTTGTAACTTTTCTAGAACACTTTATGTTGATTGGAGTACATACTACTTCTGCCCCTGTTCAATGGCTTAGAACGGACAAAACGAAGTCTTTTGACAAACAATTGTTACACGCAGATTGGCACTTTCTCATTTATTATCTAGAGTGATTGAATTTCGCTATAATAAGAGGTATTTTATCGATTTGTATTGATTAAAAAGACTTACATTATTTATGGTTTATTTTTTAAAGCCGTGTTCGCATATATTTCTCCATATTTAGTTTGTGGCTTGCTTAGTTATTACATTTCAAGTGCTTCTCCCAAATTTGGAGTATTTCATGGAATGTGTGTATGGTATAATTCGTTCATGGAACATTTTAGTGATATTGCTAGGTGGACCAGATAAAGAGTGTCTTGCTATAGTTTGGGCTATCAACAAATTCAACGATTTCTTATGGGGTGAAGATTTTACAGTAATAACTGATAATAGTGCATGGACAAATTTGAGAGGTAGACATGAGAAGTCACGTAGATTAACTAGATGGGCTCAAGAAATTGAATAATGGGGCTGTAAGATTATCCATTGTGTAGGTAAAAGAAATGTCGTTGCAGATTGTCTGTATAGAGCACCAGTAGAGGCTGATCATCTCGAAGGGAATAGGGATATCTATTTTCCGGTATTTGGATTGACATACTATAATAATAATAATAATAATAATGTCTTTATTATACTCTTTTAGTGATTACAGCGCACAAGACAATACTTATCTAAA
>JAQFZZ010001133.1:0-12472 GCA_034696405.1 Isotoma caerulea
CCATATGGCCGAGAAGTTTAGTACACATCATACACATCTCAGCCAAATGGCTGAGATCTTTATGCATATCTTAGCCAAATGGCTGAGATCTTTATGCATTTCTTAGCCATCTGGCTGAAACCTTTATGCATATCTTAGCCATATGGCCGAGAACTTTAGTACACATCATACACATCTCAGCCAAATAACTGAGAACTTTATGCATATCTTAGCCAAATGGCCGAGAAGTTTAGAACACATCTTAGCCAAATTGCTGAGAACTCTGCACATTTCAGCGAAATAGCCGAGAATTTTTTACAATATTAGCGAAATGACGTGTTGAATCTAATCCTCAACTTCGCCATTTTGTTGGCCTCATTTGCCAGAGTTTGATCCCACATTCTACTCTAATTACGAAGGCGATTGCATATTGAATGCATATTGAATGATTTGTACACAGATGCAACATCTGAAGTTGTGACAGCAGACGGAGTTACTCCCCCAATCCAAATCCACTCTGAAATACACAAGGGCGACCCCCTCAGTAGTATCATGTTCAACATTGCTATCAACTCTATTCTAGAAAGAACTGACACTGGAGACAATGACCACAGTGCCTTAGCCTTTGCCGATGATTTGACACCAATGGCCCCCAACCCTGAAGAGCTTCAAATCAAAATAGACAGAATAAATCTCGAATCCAAGAGATTTTCAATCAAGCTCAACCCCAAGAAATGTATTTCCATGCACTTCAGTGGCCTTACCCCGATCGGTACGAGAGAAACCATCTTCACTATAGAAGGAGTTGCTATCAAAATACTTAAAGATCATACCTTCACTCAGTTCCTGGGAAAATCTACTGAATTGCAACTGTTTCCTGACCCTCGGCCCATTCAATCCTACATCCGACTTGGTGAAAAAATCCTTAACTCCAAACTTGCACCATGGCAGCGAATAGATGCGATGAAGACATTCTTCTACTCCTCCTTGACATTTGCCATACGAACTGCTCAGCACGGAAAAACACAGTGGGAATCAATCGATACCTAATTACGACCACTAGTGGCCTTATAACCAGTGGCCTTACTCCTATTGGTACAAGAGATACTAGATTCACTGTGGACGTGACTCCTATCAAAATCCTCAAAGATCACAACTCTACTCAGTTTCTGGGAAAATCTACTGGCTTTCAATTATTTCCTGATCCTCGTCCTATCAATCCGTACATCCAATTTGGTATGAAGATCTTAACTTCAAAGTTGGCCCCATGGCAGCGTATCGATTCAATGAAGACCTTCTTCTATTCATCTTTAACCTTCGCAATGAGGACTGCGCAGTTTCAAAAAACTCAGTGGGAAACTATTGATACTAAGCTTCGTCCCCTTTTAAAGGAAACTCTCAACTTACCTAAATCTGCATCAAATGAATACCTTTATGGGAGTAAACAAGCTGGAGGTTTATCCATCCCTATTGCTGCTGAAGATAAGTGACCTTCTTATTGACAACGCCTTCAAGTTATTGAAATCGCATGATCCAGTAGTGAAGAATCTAGCCAGACTGAACTGACACAAACAGTGCATAGACGTATCCCTCATATCCCAACTGAAGAAGACCTTAGCCTATTCCCTTCTGCCTGCAATGAATGAAGTTACAGGACCACTACTAATTCCGGTTTTAGTGTTTGGACTCAAACTAGACAAGCATCGACCAGACTTAAAATCCCGTAGTCATTTACTGAGGGGGAACCCTCCCTACATCTCGAAACTGTTACTCGTGAAGCCAGACTTAGAACAAGAATAGCTAAAACAATAAGGCCTGAACTTCGGAGTAAACGTGATAAAATTCTTCCTGATTTACCCAACTAAGGCAAAGTCATGGCAGCTGTTTCTTTATCAAAGGCAAGTCATCACTTCAACCAAACAGGAAGTTACATTCGGTTTGCTGATTGGAGATTTATCCATAGGGCCAGACTCAATTTAGTTCCCTTAAATGGTGCCAAGATATGGGAGCGTAATAGTGACAAGAGATGCAGAAGATGTAGGTACCCGAATGAAACTCTACCTCATGTCCTTAACCATTGTATGAGGTACTCCCCTGCCTACCTTCATCGTCACAACTCGATCGTCAAACGAGTTAAATCTGTTCTCACCTCTTTTGATATTATTTCTGAGAATCAGATTGTTATGCCCGGTTGTGATCTGCGCCCTGACCTTGTAGTAAGCAAAGAAAAAACTGCATTGATTATTGATGTTTGCTGCCCATTCGAGAATCGACCTGAAGCGTTCCTTGCTGCCCGTGATGTCAAGTTTCAGAAGTATAAACCAGTTAAAGATTTCCTGTTGACGAAGTACGATGTGGTTGAGATAGTTCCTTTTGTTGTTGGCTCTCTTGGTTCCTGGGATCCGAATAATGACCCGTTCCTGAAAACTGTCTGTTCGAGATCCTATGCAAAATTGATGCGTCAGCTATGTATGTGTGATTCTATCAAGTGGTCGAGGGATATCTATGTGGAGCATCTCACTGGAGTCCCCCAGTATAAGGTGCAACCCCAGCCCCTTATACGTCCTATTGGAGCTGACCCCCCTCCTGCTACTTAATTCATCTTTATTTCATCTTTACATTTCTTCAAGTGGTCGTGTGTAAGTGTTTACATTGTTCGATATTAATTATTTCTGTGCCTTTGGTTAGGGTTTACTATTCAAGCCTTGGATTTTATGAGTGTGATTATCTCTTTTTCTCTTCGTGTTTTTGGGTAGACTTTTGTATGTCAATTTTCCATAATTATTTATTTTATGTGTGTGATATTATGTTGTCATTAATGATGATAGCTTTTCCTTTGTGTATTCAGTTAGTCAATTATACTGGTATTTTGTATGTATTTATTTTGGAGTATTTCTATAAGCTTTGATTTGATGAACCCATTAAGTATTTCAATAATTTTTTCATTTTATACTCTGTAATTGGTATTTTTAAATATTGTCTCAATAAAATCTGTTCTTTCTAGTTTGATATCTGGAACGACATTCACTGAAGGTCCAGTATATTAAAACTATTTTTGGAACAAGGGTGGGGTCGTGGGGCTTGCCTCCGCCCATCCTCGGGTTGGCCTGACATTGCAATACAGTCAGGATCGGCCCAAGTAATTTAATTCAAAGATAATTCTCTTCGTAAATATCTAAGATGGGATATAGCATTTACAATGATTTCGATCGGTATATCACACTTTGTACTAAAGTCGACTCTGTAAGGCTTACATTGTCTTCGTACTTTGACACATTGAATTATATCATATTGGACAAAGGGTCGGAAATGGTCTGGTCTGGGTGTAACATGAAATGAAAATAACACCAATTTTTAACCGATGATTCGTTAAATTTTACTTAGGGATCCTTCATTTTGAAATATTTCTCGTCCTGCTCGATTTGGAATTTTTCATGATACCGGAAATAGACCCTAGGTCAAGTATGGAAGGGGGATAGATATTATGTATCCGATTTATTAATTGAAATTAAAATGAAATTGTTTCTCTTTTTAGATTCCCATAATAAATTAAATGGTCATCTTCATGTACATATATAAACTTTTACTGTTTATTTAGTTGCTGTCTGTATTTTTGAATGTTTTTCTTTCTTTTTTGATTAACCTGAAGAAAAAAACAAAATATGCATGTTGTAAAAGTGTCTGATTTTAGGAAGAACATACCCAAGCAATAGGTCATCAAATGAAATAGGGATTCTGACAAAATCTCGGACTTATTTTAAAAACAAGTACAAAGGGGATAAGCCGTTTTATAATTTTAAAATGTAAGTAGGGCTTTTACCTCTCAATATTATGTGAGATTAACAAAGAAGAAAATAAAATGCACGTGTCTGACCCAGTCAGGATGCCAAGCTTTATATGAGCTCAAGATAAGCTCAAGTGTATAAATAAGTGCAATTGAGCTAATCTTAAGTTAAAGGGAGACCGGTTTCAACTTTTTTTAAATTAAAATTATGCAAATTCCTTTAGAGATAAATCACCCTTTTGTAAGTGTAGACGATGAAAAATTGACGAATTAAGGAAGTGCATTCATTTCATACACAGTCAATGTAAATGGCAGTGTTCTAGGGACTTTTAGTATAAGGAATTGCATGGGCAAACTATTTAGTATTATAAGACCGGTTTTGAAATGTTCATAGATCTCTGATACATAATGTATAAATGTAAATGTAATGATGTAAACAAGGTCAATCCTATAAAATAAAATTCCTTTTAGATTAACGGCATTGGCTAACAAAGCATAAAATAGTGAAATACAAACAAGAGTTTGCAAATGCGTAAGTCCTTCTTTATTAAGTATCGTCAGATACTTTATGTGAACGGTAGTGGTGTCTGTCTGTCTGTCTGTCAGTCCGTGAAGTCGATAACTTTCGAACGGTTTAAGCTATTGACTTGCACTTGATATATAAGTTTTAGGGGGCATATGCTCGGCCAAGTACAAAAATGGGATCAATCGGACCACTCCCAAGGGGGGTTTACCTGAAAAGCACCCCCCTGAAAATGGCAAAGTCCCAATGTTGAAGGAAGGGGAAAAATTTTTTTTTTTAATTACTTCTCAAGTTGCCCCAAATAGTTTCAAGTTGCAAAAAAGGTAAAAAAAGGTCAAAAATGTCAAAAATGTCAAAAAAGGTCAAAATGTCAAAAAGGTCAAAAAAGGTCAACAAGGTCAAAAAAGGTCAAACAAGGTCAACAAGGTCAAAAATGTCAAAAAGGTCAAAAAAGGTCAAAAACGTCAAAAAGGTCAAAATTGTCAATAATTTTAAATTAAGTTTCAAAGCTTTAAAATAAGTTGTTAAGTTTTAAATTTAGCTTCTGACGATACTTGGTTATAGTTTTAGTTGCAAAGTTTATTTTCAATCCGGTTTCAAATGCCTCTTCTTTTCAGACTTGTTTGTTGTTTTCTTCCCAGAGAGTAAAATGTTTAGCTTTTTATCTTTGACCAACTTGAGACAACAAAGTCATAAAATTATCCCAAAGTATTTGTTGAGTCTTTACTTAATTCACATTGGATTGACCTGAAAAAAACCTAAAAATGGGGAAAAGTCTTGTTTCTTCCAGGAATTTTGTGTCACTTCCTTTGAAGAAAGAATCTTTGAAAAAATGTATTTATTCCAGGGTGGATTGTTCAGAAGGATTAACTTGGAGGCTGCCTACTCTTGTAAGGGTTTTATTAATTTATTATTTTAATATTAATTTAATATATTGTAGAATAATTTGGAATGGAATAATTGGACAAGGTGACACAACAAATTCTGGATCACTTGAGTCTCCAAGATGTTTTAAATTTACGTCTCGTTTCGAAAACACTGAATGGATGGGTCAGAGATTATCCTGGACAATCTAAATTGTTACAACAATTTAAAGTTGAAGTTAAGGAGGAGGAATTAAGAAAAGTGTTGGATTCTGGGTTGAGATTCTCACATTTTCATTTACATCTTAGAGACTGCGAGAGTGTGAGATTAGTCAAGGAATTTTTAGAGGCTTTTGGGATCGAGACAATTGACTCCCTTCAGGTTGACACAGTTAAAGGATTTAATTGCGAGGAAGAATTGCATTTCTTTGAAGCTTTTGAAGGTCTGAAATATCTTCATATTCATTGTTTGAGTATTTCTGGAGATACGACGATTAAAATTCCTGAGAAAGAACCTTGGATTTTGGACAAAGTTTTTGGAAATATTCAGGTAATCTTTTTTAAGTGTGAGAAAAATTTAAAAACATAAAAATTTCAGGGTTTTTTAAAAAGTTTAAAAAATTTTAATATGTGATTTTTTATAAAACTATTGATTTTTAGAAACTAAATACCTATAAATTGTTTTAAGACTATTAATTTTTTTAAAACTACCTGCTAAATTTTTAAAAATTATTAACTTTTTGAAAATATTTTATTAATTTACAAAAAAAAAGATTTTTTAAAATAATTTTTGTAACAATTAAATTTTTAAAACCTAATACAACTTTGCATAGTTAATTTGAAACGTATGTGGGCGTACTGCTGTATTGCCTGTATTTTTCAGGACGCTCAAAACTTTCAATTTTTCATTTAAAGTGGTTTTTAAAAATTTTTATAAAAATTTTATTAAAAGTAAATTGCAGATTTTTACAAATGATTTAAAATATTTAATTTGCAGGTGTTAAAAATAGATAAGTATGAAGAGCCAATAACTTCAGAACTTTTGGAGAGAAATAGAGAGGAATATGATGGACTGAAATTCTTTTGCAGACTTGTTGAGCGTTGCAAGAGCTTGGAATTTCTTAAAATACCCCGATTAGATTTCGAAAACGTTTTTAATTCTAATTCTAATCCCCACCTAAACTATTATGGGATAAAACTTTTTAAAAATGTTACGGAATACTTGGCTTGTAACGAATGCGTAAGGAATTTACAATTTCTGGATGTTGAAAATTTTAAAGTGACTTTAGAAGATGCTGGAACTGATGAAGCTAGTAATAATTTAAGAATAGTTATTGAATCGATATTCCAAGACTTGGCTGTGATTTACAACAAAGATTTATTTACTAAAACTCCACCCCTGATTTTAAACTTTCATTCTAGTCTTTTACAATTTAGTGGAAATCTTTCTAATGAAAGTTTGAATTCAATTACGAACCGTGTGTCAAGTCTGAAGATTGATCAACTAAATGGAAATGTGACACTCTTATATTTTAATCAATTGAGGAAGGTGACGCTTCTGCTTTCAAAATGTCACATCATGGACGCTGACGCTTTAAATGCAACAGTTAATGTGATTGAAGAATTTAGATGGTGTAAGTTAACCCAATTGGAAATTATTTTTGAGAAGGAAACCCGGGTGGAAGTTCAAGAACAAAATTTAATAAAGTTATTAAACTTCATTGGTCATAATCGTGTTGATAAAACGATGCAAATCACAGAGCTCACTTTGGATTACCCGAATTTTGGGAATTCAAGTGGAGATCATTTTAAAAATTCCGAGAAATTTGACTTGTTTTATGAATTGTATAAAAATCGTGTTTGGGTCCGTTTAAAAAAGTTGGAAGTGAAGGGAGGAAGTTGGGATTTCAAGTTGGAGTGGCCTTTCCATTTTAATTTCTTTTCTCAAGTTGCTTGTCAAAACCTGAGAGAATTTTTGATAAGCAATAGGCTGAAGATAAGTCGAAGTAGATTGGAGGAGATTCAAGCACAGATGCGAAATAATGGAATGAAACATTGTATAATTAAACTGATTTAATAATTTTTAAATGTTAAGTCTTTTAAGTTAAAATAAAACATTTTACTTTCTTTTGTCGCATACTTTCAATGAGTTAAATGTTCTAGAATTTTTACCTTGTATACATAATTTACATATTATGTGGATTTATGTTTCTAATGTTTGCAGGAAATATATAGGATGAATCTGTGCAATGGAAAGTTAATCCCTTTATATTATGTTTGTGTTCTGTTTTTATCATGAACGAGGATAAATTATTAATTATAATTAAGCCTAAATTTCAGTCAGGTAATTAAACTAATAGGAAGTGAGGATGTTCAAGTGTTTGACTATATAATCAATATGTAAATCATAAGGGCGGAGTATTTACATTTTGTGGTGTATAAAACTTTAATGCCAACTGCAATTCTGAATCAATTAATTAATTCCAACAACTCAAAAACTCAATTAGTAATTTTTTCACGCATATTTCAAAGTGAATTTTTCTCTCAAAATCAGAGATTTAAATTTATCAAATCTGAAAATGAGCGTCAAAAATAATATTTTTACTTTGGCTCTTCTCTCCGCATTTTTTGTGTGCAAAGTATCCGCAAAGTCTGGCACTCCAGTTCCATTTCCATTCCCAGGTGACTTTTTTTACATGAAATTAAATTTTAATTTTAATAAATAGTTAAGGTATTAATTATGTATGAATTATTATATTTTTGAAATTGTCAGAGTGTTTTATAAAGCCACCTGGAGAAGTGACTGAAGTGACCACTTGTTCTGACATTTGGGACGAATGGTTTTTTATCGAAGAAGAATGTCGGAGAGAAACTTATAGCGGGTGTAACTCTCTTGGAGGATTTCCATCTGAAGTCCAATGCTTAATTTCTTGTGTTTATGAAATTTAAAACTACATGAATATAATTATCAAATAAATAAATGTTAATTTAATTAATTTTTTAATAAAAAATGGCCAAGCGTTAACCAGTTTATTTCAAAACGATTATCTTGCAAATAACAAACAAGTAAGTAAAAAACAATTAGAGGCACATAATATCGTACACATCTTTCTTAATTAACAACTCAATTAAAATTCGAATTAGTTAACAACTTTAAATCAGAAGATTGAATAACGTTCAATACTTTGATTTGTAATTTTGGTAGCCAATTTAAAATTAAAAAGAGGAAATTAAAAAATGGTTTGTAATTATTAGACACACGTCAATTAATTAACTCTACTAAATAACACTTAATCTGATAGACATTTAATCTTATTAAAAGAAAAAAAGTAACAATTTGTCTTCTCTCTAGAGTCTCGAGCTTAATTTCTTCTGTATAATTAATTAATTAAATGACTTATCCGTGGTAGTTATCATGGACGTGGTGTCTCACTCCCCATTTAAAGTTCGCATGGCTATTTCAAAAAAAAAATTTTAATTTAAAAAAATGAATTTTAATTTTTACTAAAAAAAATGAAATTTTGAATTTTTGTGGAAACTTACTAGTCCGTTTTGGCATAAGTGTAGACAGGTCCAAGGTAGCCATAACCGTGTCCATGCCCCCCTCCTCCACCTCCTCCCCCATGATAATCATCTCCACGACGAATTCGAATCAAAACTGGGACAACTGAACAATTTTGAATCCAATTCAAAATTTTCAATTTAATTTTTTAAATTTCTGAATTATTTTTTTGAAATGTCCTGACTAGATTACACGTAGGGAATTTCTAAAATTATCGCTGTTTTAAAGAAGTCAATCGTCTTTCGTCAATCGGTTAGTAAGTTTTTGTCAATTCGAATTTTGAATCGGGAAAAATGTCACGTTGTCCAGTTTCGGTGTTATTTTAAAATTTTAATTAAAGTAATTAACAGACAAAGTAATTAAAGCTCGAAAATTCTACGGCAGAAAGAACAAATTTTTAATTAATTACTTTTTAGCTATAAGAGAAAAGCTCACACTTTTGGATTTTAAATTCATTCTTTTATAAAATTGCACATATTTAAATACGATAAGCGGTTATCTACGAAGCGTTTTTCTATTTTCAATATAATTTAAATAAATGTCGGATAAGGTTTTTTAAACGTTAAAGGGTATAGGTTGTAGGTCAGGGGCATATTGAGCTTTGAGCTTAACGTCCTTGCCATCCGCCCCATCCCTTGTCATTTCCGACCTTGTGTCGAACACCCCATTGGAAGTTGGACCTATTAAATGTCATATTTGAGAAATGTCAAAGGTCAAAGTTTCATAGTAAGTAAGTTAGTTATTAATTGGTGGGTCAAGTACCATCCGTCAGTTCGGACGTAGGTGAAGACAGGGCCGACTGAGGGCCACCCCCAACCCTGGTGCTTTTTCTCTGGCCACCCCCAACCTCCGTGGCCACCCCCACCGCCCCCACCACCCCCACCTCCTCCAAAGGAGTGGTGATGGTGACCTCCTGCTGGCATACTGTCACGTCGGGTCCTGGTCAAAGGCTCTGAAGGGAGCAGGTCACGTGGGTAAAAATAAGCGTTTAACAATATTACTTTCTACTTTACTTTTAAGGTCAAAGGTAAAGGCAAGGCAGACTAGTTTTAAGTGCAGATTTGATTAAAGCTATTTACAAGCTACGGCTGTAATTAATTAATTACTTAATTAGGATTAAAAGTTAAAAAAAATTATATTAGTTATTCAATTCTACTGGAAAAGTAAGGTTTAAAGGGGAATTAAGGGATGGCAATAATTAATTAATTTTAATTAAAAAGCTTTGTAACGGTTGAAAGTTTGAAAGAGCAAAAAAATTACAGGAGAAAAAAGATCTAGGGAAATTTAAGAAAGTTTAAAAGTTTTTTACAAAGCATTTTTACGAGTTAAGCATAAATGTTAAGATAACCTTGAATTAAGATAAGGTGGGTGAAGGTCTGATAAGTCAACCTGTGAGTGAATTTGGTGAGTCGGGCCCTTAAACTGTTCATTTAATTTCTCTCCATGTTTTATATTTATAAGTCTTTAATTGTTTGAGTTAATTGTGAGAGTGCTTTACATTTTCACACGTGTCAAAGTGGTTATCTTTAATTGTAAGTTTTAAAAAAAATTTCAATATTTTTTGATAAGGTAAAATTGAAATTTTGAATGGAACATACCGTCATCAGAGGTTTCTTGTTGATCAGGTTCTTCGACAGCGAAAAGCTGAGGAATTCCAGCGACTAGAGTGGCACACATTACAAAGATCACAGCCAACGCTGCTAATCTTAACTAAAACAACAAATAAAATTATTTGCATTTTATCTAAAATTTCTGAAGTTTTTTGAAAATGTAATGTTTTTAAATTTTATTGGAAACTTTTGGGTCGCATGTTTTTTGGATTTTTACAAGAGTTTGTGATTTTGAAAAGGTTAGATAGGGGGGCAAAATGAAACCTTTAGGATTATCAACTAAAGATAAGACCTCTTGATTGATAAGGTCACAATATTACAATAACTTTTGATAAGTCTAAAACCGATTACACAGGGAGGAAATTTCACGGATATTTTTAATTTTTTTTTCCAAATTTTAAATTAAATTTGGGGAATGAACTTACGAGTTTGGATGACATTGTTGAAATATAAAAATCCGAATTCCTAAATAAGCTGTAGGATTATTGCACTGTTTCTTATGCGAAGATGAACTTGAAATGGTGAGAGTGAGTTAAAAAGTTTGCACTTTTATAGGCAACTTTCGATAAATTAGAAAACATCACCGTACCATCCGCTCTCGTAGTAGAAAAAGGAGAAAAAAAAACATTTGAAATCTCTTGAAATTATCTTGGCAAAGTAGCCTCTGCTTTTTACTATTTGAAATCTCAAATTTAACTTATATTGAGTGCAGTATTAAGTTTTGAGAAAAGGATTGGGGAATCGTTTTAACGTAACAATGTGCATTTATATAGGATAGTAACAACATTTTTATAATTTTCATTGTTGAGTTGGTTGATGAATTATGGCCTTAAAACCTCATCTCAAAATACTTGCCGATACTCAAATATTTTATTATAGAGAGCTATAATTATAATAGTAATGACGTTTCTCATTCAATATTCAAGTGTTTTGCATCTTCTACAATGGTGGATTAAATTTATAAACTATTTAAAGGACTATTCATAAATTTTTCCTTACACAAAAAAATTAATTAAATAAAAAAAATATTTAGAAACTCCGCATTGTTTTTCCTTCATCTGGAGCTTTACTTTTGGGTATTTGCACCCCCGGGAATGGGGAATCAAATAAATCCGAATTACGGGAAGGCCTGCAGACGAGCGTCCCGATAAATTATCGGGTTTATTGACAGATAGAGAGAAAAGACAAATTCGCATAAATTATCATCTGCAAGTACTTTTAATAAATATGCAATTTATGGGCTAGGTTTTTGATTAAAATTTGCAAGTCTGGTACAGACTCATGCAGATAATGAGAAAATTAATCCGAATAATTGCATTAGGTTGAATTGGGACGGAAGGTAAAACAGATGTTAAGCGTTCACATAAAGTATCTATATCTGTGCAGATACTTAATAAAAATGTGTGTAATTTATGGATGGTGTTTTAGTGAAAAGTCTCGTAAATGTGTTGGACTCAACGAACCTTGGCTCGATGTGGTTTGGTTTTGCTTCAAATTGAGTCTGATTTTATATTTTGTGCATCGAACCGAGTCAAAAGATGAGCTTTTACTTTCATACATCTCTAGAGTTTTTTACATTTAAAACTAAAACTAAAATGTGTAGAAGAGCGTGGAAGAAGAAATACCTTAAGATGATTAGCTAGAGATTCACTCTGCATTGCATTGCATGTTTAACATTGTACTTTTTTAAAATTGCCTTCTCATTTCAATGATAATAATAAATATGAAATTAGTTTAATACTGATGATTATCATTAAGTTTTTTTTGTTTATATTGTTTAATTATTTTCATTTTCACTCCATTGTTTACTCATCTTGTTAAGTTATTTATCCCATGTAGAGAAAAAGGTAAACAATTTTAAACTTTTGACTTACTCATAGTTTTTCTTAGATTTTTGTTTGTAAATTGTTTTTTTTCTTACGTGTTTTGTGCGAGGTCAAGGTTAACATTTTTTTTAGTGGATTTTATTTCCAAAATTATAAAAAATGTAGGGATTTAAAATAGAAAAATCACCCAAAAAAAGGTTTAGGATTTATGAAAGTTAAAAAGAAAATAATGGACGAGAAGCGTTTCTCGGGAGTCAGAAGCATTAAAAAAAGAAACAAATAAAATATGATAGTTTTAAATGTTCATGATTTAAATGAATTTTGG
>JAQFZZ010001134.1:0-12471 GCA_034696405.1 Isotoma caerulea
ACTTCTTAAAAAAACTAAAACAAAATAATTATTGCAATTAAAGTTGCAAATGTTTTAAGTTTTATATCTTTACTCTTACCTGTGGAATTCCTTCAATTCTTTGAAGAGTATTCTTCTTGCACGCTTAATTAATTTTTTACTCAATTTTAGTACATTTAATCAATTCGAATAGCATATATTAATTAAAATTATCAATTTTTTTTTGATTTACTATAAAAATTTGCAATATTTTCAGAAAATGTAAACTGTAATCCAAAATGTAATCAGATTACTGTAATCTAAAGCCTCAGAGCAAAAAGTAATCTGTAATCTGTAATCCAAAGCCTCAGAGCAAAAAGTAATCTGTAATCTGTAATCCAAAGCCTCAGAGCAAAAAGTAATCTGTAATTTGTAATCTAGACTTTTGGAAATTGTAATCTGTAATCTGTTATCAGTAATCTGAGTTTTTGAAAATGTAATCTGTAATCTGTAATCCAAACTCAAATCACTGTAATCTACCCAGCACTGGTTGACAGTAGCCAAGAAGTGACTATATGAATAAAGAAACAGGCGACATTAGCATATTTTCGATATCTATCGTTTCTACGTTATATTGTGTGGCATTAAAAAACTAATAAAATTGCTTGTTCGATAACAATTTGATATATTTTAATATTTGAAAACATTATTACATTTACAATGTGTGCGTAATATTAATTCTATGTTCAGCTTTATTTCATTATCAAAAACTCTGATCGTCTGCCGACAATTTGGTTTCGCAAATATTCTCAATATTTTTTTAAAACAATTTTCCATTATCCCAAAATCAAAGATAGTTAAACACCTCCGAATTGCATTATGGATATGATTCATAGTTTGAACAGTTAATAACCGGAACTGACGTTTACAGACGTTGGCAGCATGGACAATTGCGTGATACACGGATACAATGAGTTTCCAAAATATTAAATCTGAGTTTGATTACAAAAGCTACAATAGAAATTGCGCATCCACACGATAAGATAAAGAATGTCGTAGCCAGACTAGAAGTTAGAGTTTCTGTGTAAAACCTTTGTTGGTTAGTGCCGGTATAAAACGTGGATGATTGTAGTATATCAATGAGATTCTCCCACATAGAGTAAATCCCAGACTGCAGGACCAACTTTAAAGTGGTATACATGAATTCCCCACCAACAAAATCCTACTCAAATCTGATCACTTCCCAGATTTAGACTCCTTCCCGCGTACATAGTCAAATCTTGTGATCTTTGATCGCTCTTGGAAAACAGTTTGTTCAAATCTGCGAATCATCCGGTTCCTTGAGATGAAAACAGTTTTGTTACATTTTTCAATTATTTTCGCAGCGTCTGAAAAATTTGGCACTTTGGTATTTGAATAAATAGCGAGTAAGTCGACGATCAAAATCTAATTCTAAGATGTTGAACAATCTCGACTCCAATTTTAAATACGCTGGTGACGTGGAATTCGGACGGAAAACGATGTTCTTATTCTTTCTCCTATCTGCGTTAAAAGACAAACCCTTTGTGGCTAATAATCCAATAAATAAACTCATTGAGGATGAGAAGAAACTTCCTCTTTAACACAACAGCAGAAGCATAGCATCTTTTAATATATTGCAATATCGCGTATCGCACTTCAAATAGCAGAAAAGCTGTAGAAATTCCAACTCCGACCATTAGAATGAAGAAGACTGTGGCAATACTGTAAGTTAAGGCCTGGGGATGAAATCTCTCTTTTGAAATTCCCACGTAGAAGCTGGGCACCTGCAGCTCATCAAAAAAGTTCTGCCACATGGAGTAAATCCCAGATTGCATGATAAGTTTCAACGTGGTGTACACAATTTCAGCTTCATCGTCAAAATCGAACATAGTTGTTCTCCAGTATTTGGATTCTTTACTTCTGACATATTTGTATCTCGTAATTTTAGACCTTTCTTGAAAAACATTCCTCTCAAAGTTGCCCATCAAGTGAGTGTTGGATACAAAAACCGTTTTATCGCATTGTTCAATGATGTTAGAAACTTCTGAGATATCCGCTACATCTGAATTCGCAAACAAGTAGCGACTTATCGAAAAATCAAAAACGTTTGTGAAATTAATCTGCGCAGATTCAGAAGATTTAAAATCAAGACAGTGACGATAATTATGACAATGCTCAAATGATAATCTATCATAAGGTCTAAAAAGACAAAAATAACAACTGTCGATTTCTTGCAATTTTGAATCACGATAGAATTTAAGCAGATTTGAGTACAATGATGAAGTGAATAGATTTTTTGGAATTTTGTACACTTTAGGAGCGACGTATATTGGATCTTGGTATTCTGAAGTTGAAATAAACGGTTCAGTTGAAATAGCTTTGAATCCATGTTCTTTGAGTTGGGCGAATGTTTCCGGATATTCTTTGACCACAGGAAGGACTATTCCATTTGTGACGATTCCCTTGTAGCCATTCGTCAACACTATTCCAATTCCAACCCATAGCCAGAAAAAACAAAGGAAATATTTTTTCCCGGGATATTCTCTTACCTCGTTGATACTCTGGGAAACTTCTGTGAGTGCACCACAAAATGCAAAAAGTCGTTTCACCTGGTTTTCAGAAGTATCATTGGGGTTAGCTAAAACAAGGCAGATGGTAAATAATACGAGAGAGATTAAAATACAGAGCCAGATGTACCGTCCGTATGGAGTGTAAAAGTGCTCCAGTTCAAAAAACTGCGTAAGAGTGGAACATGTGAGGAATAAAAAGCTTGTATTCCTTAGAACCAGTATGTTTTTCTTTAAAAATATTTGTCTATATGATTCACTATATTCCTCTTCTCTTTCTTCCTGTATTTCAGCTAGCGGTGAGGGGTAGAATCCGCCAACAGTTAAATTCATGGGGTAAAGGGTCTCGACCATAATGTAAGTTATTGTTGGAATCAGTTGTCAGTGTTAAAAATATTTCTTGGTTACCTCGCACATGTTCAAGTATCGTGGTAACGTCGTCACGTAGTGGTACTTTGCTTTCCCTGGCTAAAAAGAAGTTGTCACAAATCCCGTTGATGCAGAGAAACCTCAATTTTGAATCCCGCAGTAAAATGTACTTCAGTATTTTTCTATGCATGAGATTTGTCCGTCTGTTCCTCATCACTGTGTAACTTTGGCTTGTAGCTTTTAAATTGGTAGAGGGTATGCAACCCACACACTGATACCATATTTGAGCAACGTAATAACCACCTAAACGTTTCGGTGACTTCTTTAAGAAAAATACAAATAGGTAATTTATCCGAAGGAATTGAATAGTTCTCCGGGTCAGTCTTCCAATGTTGTTCAAAATCCGAAACTTCCCGCTGCTTTCATCATCTCTGAGATTTGCAGAGATTTCATCTCTATCTAAAAAAATATTCACAACGCTCTAAGAAAGTATCGTCAGATTCCTATAGAACTATTGTCAATTTAAAGTCTGAAACTATTTGGGGATATTTAAAACCATTTGGAGCTATTTGAACCCATTTTTAACTATTTTTAACTATTTGGAGCTATTTGAAACCATTGTCACTCATTTTCCCCATAATCTCATTTTGCCCCGTTGGGGGTGTGGTAAGGGTCGTAGGATACTTGTTTTATGCTTAAACATATTGTCCTATGTAGAGATGTGATGCCTGCTCATGCCCTGGACATTTATTTATTTTGGCCATGCCCTATTTTCCCGGTATAATAGAATTTGGGCATTTTGGGCACTTTGATTTTGCTAAAAAAGGAAGGAAAGTTGACTATATTTTTCGTTTTTGTACAAAACACTATCGTATTTTTAACATTTTTAAATTTAACTTAAATGTTTATGATGTTAAGAAGTTAATTACACTTTACAAATGCTCCTTGTACATCAGTGCCTTATGTTCTTAGGGAATATAAACGAAATGCCTAAATTGTTTTCTACTTTTTTTGGAACAATTGGATAATCTGCCTTGATTGGGCATTTTGGGAACTTTAAGGGCATTTTGGGCAAGCCCGGCATTTATGAGAACGGCACGGGCATTTCACATCTCTAGTCCTATGCATAAGTGTATTTTAAATCCTGAATCTCATTTTGCCCCGTTGAAGGTGTGTGTAGGCCGTAAGGGTCCATAGGTTGACCTTTTTTGGGGCCCGTCAGGGGTCTTGGGGTCGTCCGTTGGGGACTCTGTATTTTATTCAAAGTATGCGGTGGTGGAGGAGAAGCAATATCGAAAAAAACGTTTCACATTGGGTCAGAAATTTGACCTTTATATTGTGACCTTGGGGGTCGTGTACCAAGTGTGAAGTTGTTATGTCAAACGGTTCGGAAGTTATCGACTTGACAGACAAACGGACAAACAGACACCAGAGCGTTGACATAAAGTATCTGACGATACTTAATAAACCATTCACAACGCTCTAAGAAAGTATCGTGAGATTTCGATTGATCTATTGTCAATTGAAACTATTTGAAACCATTTAGGATTATTTGAAATCATTTAGAGCTATGTGAAACCATTTGGAACTTTTAGTAGCTATTTGAAACCCTTTAGGATTATATGAAATCATTTACGGCTATTTAAAACCATTTGGAGCTATTTTAACTGTTTGAAACCAATGACGCTCGCGGTTTTTTGAAACTATTTGGGGCTATTGGAAACCATAGAGGCAATTGGAAACCACAGGGGCTATTGGAAGCCCGTGAGACTAGTTGAAACTATTTGGGGCTATGTGAAACCATTCGGAGCTATTTGAAACTATTCTGGGCTCTTTGAAACTATTCGGGGCTATTTGAGACTATTCGAGGCTATTGGAAATTATCCGGGGCTATTTGAAACTATTCAGGGCTATTTGAAACTATTCGGGGCTCTTTGAAACTAATCGGGGCTATTTGAGACTATTCGAGGCTATTGGAAATTATCCGGGGCTATTTGAAACTATTCGGGGCTATTTGAAACTATTCAGGGCTATTTGAAACTATTCGGGGTTATTTGAAACTATTCTGGGCTATTTGAAACTATTCTGGGCTATTTGAAACTATTCGAGGCTAGTTACATGACATTTAAGTAAACGGCTACATGAGGTGAACATGAGTTTTAAACTCAAAATGAATGCACGTAACATTTACATGAATTTTATAGTAAACAATTCATGTTCAAGTCATGAAAATGAATTTTTCATCATAAAAAATGTCATCAGTATGAAATTCATATGCATGACAAAAAAATATCTTGAAAATCATGTTACTACCATGTGCATAACTTTATGAAAATGACTAAAAATGAAAAATATTTTCATAGCTATGCTACTATGATACTGTACCTGCAACCAGAGCGTGAATTGATTGTCCGAACATTTCGGCGATGGTAATTTCGTTGTTGAAGACAGAATCGGCGAAATCATAAGCAAAATAACTACGATAAGAGTCCTCCTTAAACTTTAAGTAGTAATTTCCAGGGGCGATATGAGCAAAAAAGGAGCATTGGCGTACCCGGTGTTTTACATTGAGTATAGTTTGATGCGTTGTGTTTAACATATAGTTTTTTGTTGTGAAATCTCGTATGTACAAGGGAATGTAGACCAGTGGCTTGAAATTGAAACTGTAGTCGTCGAAGAACCAGATGTTCATGTAACATAAATTAAACACTCTCATATTCGTACCTAAATTGATTATGTAGTATTCACCACTGGTGCATTCAATTTGGTGTATTTGCGCGAAGATTACAAGTAATGGGACTGCACTAAGGTATGCTTTCACTTTGAATGTTTCTTAAAGGATCAGTTGTTAATATTTTCCTTGGTTAAGTACGCATGACTGCATGATAATAGGGTTTGTACTATTTGCACTAATTATGACCAAGTCATTTGTTGCTAGTTAGTAGTTGAACTGTATTATCTATTTGTAAATTTAGTTTATTTTTCATTTAAAAGCAGATACTTTGTCTGGAAAAATGCACGTAATTTGCACTTAACAATTAAAGTTTACTGTTTACTTAATAATATTTTTCTTTCATTAAACCCAATACGCAGCGTTTCCACAAAGAAAATAGCAGTAACTCTTTAAGAGATGATTCAAAAATTTCCGAATCAACCCTTGAGAATGGTTAGACTTGTTTTGCCCAATCATTTGCTTGGAATGAAAAAGATTGGAACCTTTCTAGTCTATTCTTTTGATAGCAGACGATTAATAATAGATAAAAAAAAGTTGGTTGTCGGTAGAAGGGAGACCAAACTTTTCTAAAGGTTGTGTTTTATAACGCAAAGCACTCTAATGTATTGAAGAAACATCATGGACATCAAATACGTATTTCATTTGTATACAAAAATTCTTTATATGTCTTGGACGATTGCAAAAGCCTTTTACTCTTATGTGCACAGTTTATTACGAAAATAAAAAATAAGTCAGCTTCTATTTCATTGTACTGAATCTCAAGTTATGGCAAGACAAATATTTGGTAAAGAGAGGCGGTAACTGATATCCACCTTCTTTCCTTTCTAAATAAAAAATAGCAATCACTTAAATGGTATAGATATTTCCAACACAAAATGTGGGTTTGGCAGTTTGAATTATTTAAAATTTCGTGTAGAAAAGTCAAATGGAGTAGTTTAGAGTGTAGAATTTCGTGTCCGAACGACCTTGTTTATCACTTTGTACTAGAAAATGCAGAGTTTAAAACCATATTGGTCAAATGACAGTTTTGCGACATAAAACAATTTTGAATTTTTAAAATTTATGCTTAACAAACGTGAGACGCCCAATTGGCTTTCTGGAATCTTCTGGTGCAAAGTTGGTCTTGGTTTCTTCGAGATGATGTAAATTCAAAACACTGGTAAATGTGTTAAGGTTAACTTAATGAATGTAACAACCTGTATGTATTTATTGTATATTCCGTATACAAATAATTGTATTTTTGTTCAATTTGTGCACTGCGTCATTAATACCTAACTGTACACCCTAAACATTTTTGAACAACCCCAAAACATATCTTTTTATAAGGTTCTGTACTTAATTAACCTAAAATTTTCGGCGATACCCCGTTTGCCAATGTTAAACAATTTCAGGGGATGCGCCTTAAAGTAAACGCCCTCGGGGGTGGTCACATAGGGCCTATCCCGAAACTCATGCAAGCAATAGGGGGCTAGAACATGTGTGCTAAGTTTCATCCCGACATGTCAAACTGTTCTCCAATAAAGTGGGAGACAGACGGATAGACAAATAGACGGACCATTCGCATAAAAGAGTTCCGTTCCTTAAAATGGGTTCAATAATTAAAAGTACTGATCCCATTTCTTGAGTGAAACATTAAATAGAAACCAACCATATCAAAACGGACATAAAAGTAGCGAAAGCTCTTTGCAGACCATACACAGTGACCCTCAACAGATCAAAACTATTTCTACTAGATTTTAACAAATTTTAGGAATGAAATTATACCCCATTAAATTTTTTACATTTTGAGTGCTTGGAACTTGAAAGTGCTCTACAGAGCGCATGATGACTTCTAAGAGCCATTTTAGTTGTATTTTTAATGTTCTGTAGGTGTAAAATCATGCGTAATTGGATTTTTATATTCATTTATTTAAAACGATTTATAACATTTGAAAGCGCGACCGGTGCTGCGCGCAGGCTGATTTTCAATACCAAAACTCGTTGTGAGCGTGAGCAGAAGATTCTTGTGCAAAAATACGCGCAATTATCTCAAAGCGTCCCAAAGTTGTCGGTGCGAGGGACAGATGGACAGACAGCGCGTTCGGACATTTTATGAGTAATGTAAAGACTGGGCTATCGATTTATTCCCTATCACATTCGGAGTGGACATTCCACCTACTCGGCACTCTGATTCCCGGAAGAAAAAGTACGGAAGAAAAAGTATCGGTATGAAAAAGTACGGAAGAAAAAGTATCGGAAAAAAAAGTATGCGGAAAAATTAATTTTTATTAAATTGTTTCAAACTGAAAAATAACACAGGTTCCAATACAGCTCATAGCCGTTGAGACAAAGTTTCACTGTCAAAATATGCCATACATACACACAGAATCATAAGACTAGTATGCTTATAACATGAGATAAATCAAATTACAATTTAATGAGTCTTCAGATATCATACAATGAGTGACACCTCTCAAATAGTCCATAACCCCAATACTACCATACCCCTGGACTTTACTTTTCAATCTTATAGCCGATTCCGAGCCGAGAGTGAGATGAGCTTGGACTAAACTGGCTGACTGGATTTTTTCCAACTATCAGACACAAACTAGCTACTACCACAAGCACGACTGATACACTATAATTTAAATGAAACTAAATATAAGCTTAATATGAATATGCATATGAGAGTAATTATCAGTCATATGAAAATCAGCCTATTAGCTTTTTTCCTTTACTTCATTTTATCTAAGAACTGCTTGTCATTTGATTTATCTCATGTTATAAGCTTATATCTCAGGATTCTCAGTTGTAATTTTTCAGGTTTGAAGATTTAATCAAAATTAATTTTTCCATACTTTTTTTCCGATACTTTTTTTTCCGGATACTTTTTTCCGGGTACTTTTTTTTCCGGGTACTTTTTTTTCCGGATACTTTTTTTCCGTACTTTTTCTTCCGATACTTTTTCTTCTGTACTCTTTCTTCCGGATACCGGCACTCTTCACTAAGATGGAGGAGGCCCAGAGACCAAGATCAGGATCTTGGTCTCTGGAGGAGGCCAAGGTTCTTGTCGCAGAGATTGAGAGTTAATACATCGGAATGTCGAATTTGGATCAGGTATTTATTAAATTTGCTAGGGGAGAGAAGTCTGAGGGGTGAAACGTCCATTTTTTTCACTGTACACATTTTAATAGAGAAAATAGCATAGGCAAAAATGTATCATTTTATCTAGACTTTGTAATGAAAATTGAATAATAATGAATTGCTGGAATACATTAAATCTACTTTGTCCATTATTCTCTATAGTAAAGAAATCCTTTTGTGTCGTAAGACAATATATACAATTCGACCAAAAATCTGTGTTTTTCATTCGTTTAAAACATTAACTGTATATCCGAACAAATCATTATAAAATAACTTGTGCAGAATTGGGGAAAAATGGGTGTTAATTTGACACTTCAGCATTTTAATTTTTAAAGGATTCTCTTTTAAATGATATAATTTAAATCCTTCAAAAAATATGAAAGAGGAAGATTTAATTATTTAAATCTTACTTTCTAATACCGTTCAAATTATTTTATAGTTAACGTGTTAGATGATTTACTTGAACCATATATTTCAAGTTGCTTACAGTCTCTGCGGTTAAATTTGAAACCTACAAGGGTTTTTTTTCATCTGGTACTACTAAGGAATTTTTGATTAATGTGGGAAGGAGTAGAATCAATGCTTTATTTACTTTAATTATGCGGCATGGATATAATTTTATCGCACATTTAACGCATTAATTGTTTCAGCAGATACAGATTTTTAAACTAAAGGAATTTATTACATTAAAAAAGCAAACCCATGTTTGCTTGCATTAAAGTGGTTTTCTTAATTTATTAGAGTGGTTAAACAACCGGGTCTTATCTTACCAAAAGCATGAACAAGATTGAAGAAAAAGTCACCCAAATGGTTACCAATGGTTACGCAATGGTCTCTTTACCTCCGTAAAGAGAGCTGACCCCAGCTAGCAATATGGTTAAATATGAATATTTTGCAGGGTTGAAAACATCCGTTTTCTAATCAAATTTAAAAGGAAATGCTGAACTTTGCGCGGATAAACAATTTTGGTAAGATTACATTTTTCTACGCTCAATGCTCAGGTTTTGAAAGTTTGTCGAATAAATTTGTCCAATCCGGAGAAAAGCGTTTTACCGCTGTCTGTGTTTCTGGATTTTTTTTGCACAAAAGTTTAAAACATACAAAGATACTTGATACTTTACCAAACGACAAAATATAATATAGTCTACATGGTTAAAAAATAATTTAAATAAATAATTTTTTTTAAACTTTCATAGTTTTATATCCAGGTATCCAGGTGTGTAATACAATTTCGAAATTTCTTGTAAATTCATCAGATTTTTTAATAAGGATTTTTGCGTTTTTTCGCTGTTTTAGAGTATTATAATCAGCCTCATAATTTGAGAACTTTTATTTAAAAAACATCAACTTTGCACATTTTAAACTTATAATTTACCAAAGGTTCATGATTCCCGTTTGTAACCAACCGTTTTCCTACTTGTAACCAACAGGTTTCCTACTTCTCAACAACCGGATTCCCGCTTGTTACCAATCGGTTTTCCACTGTTCACCAATCCGTTTTAAATTGGTCGCCGATCGGTTTTAAATTGGTCACCATTGAGTTGTTTAAAAACTTTGTTCTTATATAGTAATATCCATATATTTATCTTTTTTCGAAGGTTTATCATAAAAGATATTAGTTTAAGTACACGTGACATAAAATTTTACCGAAATTTTTAAAACGCTTTGTCTGCTTGTTTATGGAACTAACTATGCATTCATTTTATTGAAAGTAACCATATCAAACATTAGTTGGTCAATGCGTTATGAAAATTTTTAACAAGCTCAGTATACTATTTGCATATGGTAATATTTACACATTTAGCAATTATGGACCTGTAATATATCAAATAGTTGTTCTTCTATTTTTTACAAAACTTTTAACAAAATTGTTTACATAGTGTATCTGACTGTATGGTATTCATTATATGTTTAATGGTACTGAAGCTTTATTATATCAAATAATATCAGTTTCTCCATACGTTATGAAAATTTTTACCACACTTTTTATATAAGTTGTCTGTTTTAATGGTATGAACCACATATTCAGTAGTTCTGAAGCTTTAATATATCAATCATCAGTTTTTTTATACGTTATGAAAATTTATAACAAGCTGTTTAAATGCATTTTTTATTGTGGCATTGGAGGTAGTCCTACAGGGCCCATCTATGAACTCATCTAAGCTATGGGGGTTTTAAAACAATTTACCAAGTTTCATTCCGATAAGTCAATCCGTTCGAGAGTTATCCTCTCCACAGACAGACAGACAGACAAAGCATTCCTATTAAGGAGCTCCGCCGCTCCTTCAAAACTTAAAAAGACATTTGATATCTCCTGTCTGTCTTCCACTGTGCAATTTCGATAACCCGCTAGTTTTACGTGAAATGTATGTGGCTTTACTTTTAAAATCTTAAAAATTAAACCAAGGTTGACAGTAGCCACGAATTGACTTGATGTGTAATAAAACAGGCGAAATTAGCAAATTTTCGATATCTTTCCTTTCTACGTTATATCGTGCGGCATTAAAAAACTAATCAAATTGTGTGTTCGATAACAATTTGATATTTTAATATTTGAAACCATTAATGCAATGTGTGTAATATTAATTCTATTTTTAGCTTTATTTCATTATCAAAAATTCTGATCGTCTGCCAACAATGTGGTTTTGCAAATATTCTCAATATTTCAGGGATGTTTTTTTAAAAACAATTTTCAAACATCCCAAAATCAAAGATAGTTAAACACCTCCGCCGAATTGCATTATGGACATGTTTCATGGTTTGAATAGTCAATAACCTGAACTGACGTTTACAGACGCTGGCGGCATGGACAATTGCGTGATACAAGGATACAATGAGTTTCCAAATGGTAAATTTGAGTTCGATTACAAAAGCTACAATAGAAATTGCGCATCCACACGATAAGATAAAGAAAGTCGTAGCCAGATTAGAAGTTAGAGTTTGTGGGTAAAACCTTTGTTGGTTAGTCCCGGAATAAAACGTTTGTGATTGTAGTATATCAATGAGATTCTCCCACATGGAGTAAATCCCAGACTGCATGACCAACTTTAAAGTGGTATACATGAATTCCCCACCAACATAATCGTACTCAAATCTGATCACTTCCCAGAATTTAGATTCCTTCCCGCGTACATATTCAAATCTTGTGATCTTTGATCGCTCTTGGAAAACAGTTTGTTCAAATCTGCGAATCATCCGGTTCCTTGAGATGAAAACAGTTTTGTTACATTTTTCAATTATTTTCGCAGCGTCTGAAATATTGGCCACTTTGGTATTAGCCAATAAATATCGAGTAAGTCGACGATCAAAATCTAATTCTAAGATGTTGAATAATCTCGACTCCAATTTTAAATACGCTGGTGACGTGGGATTCGGACAGGCTAATGATTTCATCCAGTCTTTGTAATCGAGAGAATATGTGTCAAAAAAGATACTTAGAAAGCAATGCCTTTCATAGGAATTCCAATGTTTTTCTAAATGCCTCACTTGGCTTGTGAGATCTTCGTAAAGCAAAAATGTGAATTTATTTTCTGGTTTTTTATATTGCTGTGACGAAACTACTACTCCGGGAGTATAGTAATACATTGAAGGTTCCGTTGAGATTACTGTGAATTCATGCTCTTTAAGGTTGGCAAATGTCTTAGGATATTCCTGGACAACGGGAAGGACGATTCCATTGGTTACGATTCCTTTGTAACC
>JAQFZZ010001135.1:0-12466 GCA_034696405.1 Isotoma caerulea
AATTCGTCAAAATTAAATGACCAGCAAAAAGTATAAATTGAATTGTCGTCAAAGTGACCTCAAAATGACATCAAAGTGACATTAATTTCCGACTATAAATAGGGCCTTACCCAAGACACAAGAGGACATACTGTGTACTGCTGTGTTGACTAGCGGATTGTTGGATCCTCATTTTTGTTTGTAAGTGTGAAAGTGTGTGTAGTTAGTTGTTGGTTGTAGTTCTGAATTCATCATTGCGTATTGTTGATGCGTGTGTTGCGTGTAGACATAATTGTGTTTCGATTACAGATTAAGTGGAAGTGAAGTGACCTTGCAATTATTAGACGGCTTTCTTCTGTATTGTGTATTGTGTTTATTGTGTATTGCCTATTACAAATTATGGATTATGGATTGTAAAAACAAAATTGAAAATTGATTTATAACGTGTAACGCGACGGACAATACACAATACATGACTTGCCTAGAAACTCTAAGCTTGAAAGGTTTGGAGTAAAACGGTGCACGTTAACAGATTTGTTTGTGTTACCTTTCACCTTTGAGGGTTCGATTTGGTACTGTACAGTACCAAAATAATCAAAATGAGCTTCACAAGTGACGAAGTGAATTTTTTAGTCTATCGATATCTACAAGAATCAGGTATATAGCTTCTGTTGTCTGTTGTTTGTAATTCATCGGTACTGTTTTTTATTTATAAACATGATCGTTTTAAATTATTTGTGAATTTGATGACAGGATTCCAACATTCCGCGTACACATTTGGTATAGAATCACACATTTCACAATCCAACATAAATGGTGCTCTGGTCCCCCCAGCAGCATTACTTTCGATTATTCAGAAGGGTCTTCAGTACACTGAGGCCGAGATCTCTATTGGGGAAGATGGTTCCGAGCGAATGATTGAGTCTTTGTCTCTGATTGACGCTGTTATGCCAGATGTAGTTGCGTCTAGACAAAAGGAGGCTGACAGACAGAAAGTTAAGACGGAAGGAGGAGAGAATAATAATGCTGAAGATACTAACGCTACTAAACACCCTTACTGTATGTCATGTCAGATTTTAATTTTTGCATCCTTTATGCTCGAAAGTCTTGTATGGTAGTGAACAGAGGAGTTTTATATGTTTTAGCAACATCTGGTAATGCTGAGGGCGCCGCGGAAATAGATTCTAATATTGAAATTCCTGCAAGTAAAGCTACAGTTTTGAGAGGACATGAGTCTGAAGTTTTCATTTGTGCGTGGAATCCTGCCACCGATTTATTAGCCTCAGGGTATGGTGTATAATATGCAATCAAAATGTTAAAGATAATACAAAATAATTATGTTTATAAATAAACAATTGTAAAAATTATTTAATCGAAGGTCTGGAGACTCAACTGCGCGAATCTGGAACATGACTGATAACGCTGCAGGAAATAGTGGCAACCAACTGGTTTTACGTCACTGCATCCAAAAGGGAGGAACTGAGGTAAAGTAACGGGATTATCCGAATGATTTGATGTGAATTATGTTACTTCACTTCATGATATGTGTTATATTAAATTAAATTCAATCTGGTATTTAAGGTACCATCAAACAAAGATGTCACGTCATTAGATTGGAATTGCGATGGAACATTACTAGCTACCGGTTCTTACGATGGTTATGCAAGAATTTGGAATACAGATGGGAGATTAGTGTCAACTCTTGGACAGCATAAAGGCCCTATTTTCGCTCTTAAATGGAACAAGCGTGGAAATTACATTTTATCGGCAGGAGTAGACAAAACTACCATTATTTGGGATGCCGCGTGAGTTTTACTATTTTGAGCGAGTGCCGTTGGCAACATTGATTTTTTAAGGAATAGTATAGAATTTGAACATTAACTTACAAAAGCGAATTTCAATCACGCAATATTTAGATCTGGACAGTGCACTCAACAGTTTGCCTTTCATTCTGCTCCAGCATTGGATGTTGACTGGCAATCTAATACATCTTTTGCATCCTGTTCTACTGATCAGTGTATTCATGTGTGCAAGTTAGGAATGGATAAGCCTATCAAATCTTTTCAGGGGCACACAAATGAAGTCAACGCTATTAAATGGGATCCTCAAGGAAAGCTGTTGGCATCTTGCTCTGACGATATGACTCTTAAGGTACTTTATGATTCGAGACATTAATGTCAGTCATTTTCATCATATCACATGTTAATTCACTATCTACAGCATGTGTTATGTTTGTTTGTAGATTTGGTCAATGAACCAAGATACCTGTGTCCACGATTTACAAGCCCATTCAAAGGAAATCTACACAATCAAATGGTCACCGACGGGTCCAGGAACATCTAATCCCAATATGAACTTAATTTTAGCAAGTGCTTCATTTGATTCTACCGTTAGACTGTGGGATGTGGAAAGGGGAGCTTGCATACATAAATTGACCAAGCATACGGAGCCTGTTTACTCTGTCGCCTTCTCACCCGACGGAACATTACTGGCGTCTGGCAGCTTTGATAAATGTGTTCATATTTGGTCGACCCAGGTATATTATGTTCCACCATGTTTTATTAAATTACTTACGTAATACTGACAGTCATACGCTAATTTTCAATTTATTTTGTTTCAGAGTGGACAGCTAGTTCATAGTTACAAAGGCACCGGTGGTATATTCGAAGTTTGTTGGAATTCTCGAGGAGATAAAGTCGGAGCTTCAGCCTCTGATGGCTCTGTTTTTGTGCTAGATTTGCGGAAAATGTAGACGTCATCTCATCGTAGAGTCAGATAGATGTTAATATTTCTCTACGTATTTAATCGTGATAAAAGTCCTCTCACTCCTCTCCAGTTAAAAGGGGAAAAAGTTAAACAAATACAGATTGACTTACTGATAAGTTTTTTATGTATATTTGTATTGTACCTAATTGTAACTTGTGTTTGGCGTTTAAATGTATTCTAATGTGTATATTTTATGTGGGATGGAGCACAAGTAGAGTTAATGTTTAAAGATTTTAATGAACTTGCATATATATTATAACCATCTATATGTAAAGGTAATGGTTTGAGAGAAAAAGGTTAGCATGGCGTATAGGTGGAATATGACTCTTGATTTTATTTCTAAAAAAATATATAAACTTGTAGAATCAAATGGATGAAACACTGATATAGAATACGGGTGTTATCATTCTAATACCTAATTATTTCAAAAGTATTTGGTGCACTTATGCATTTTGATTATAAATGAACTATGTCCACACAGCGTTTTGAAGATGAATGAAGAATTTATAGTTATGATGTGATCGTCTGAATTATTATTAAATTATGTAGGCCGGGTGGGTCTTAGGATAAAACCGCTGTTACACAGTTATATATACTGGACAATCGAATGATTTGTGGATGGGATTTGGAAAAAGGTTTATAATGTGCTCTTAATCTTAATAGAAACATTTTTTGTTGTTGTATGTTTTGATTGGATGACGTGAATTTTAATTTATAAATTACCTACCAATTTATATCCTGATTTTGTTTATACTGTTTTTGGATCTTTAATTTGTATGATTTGTGATGGGAAATACGTATTTGAACCGGATTAATTATTGAATATTTATTGTCAGATTTATCGTTTGCAAAAAATTATGAATGAAGTATAAAATAAAATAAAAATCTACTTTTAAGATAGTTTAAATAACACTCTTTCATTAAATATTTTGTAAAGTTTTATTATTGTCAGTAGTGAATATAGGGCAAATGTAAAAAATACACTTTTTGTCTCAATGATAATAAACGATAATGAGCTAATGAAATACAATAATTGGTCATTTACTTGTTTCATAGTTTAATGTTTTCTTTGACATTTGCTGAACGAGACATCGGATACAAAAAGATAATATTATTCTACTGTAGATGGACTTTGAATTTGCTTTTGTATTACGCAATGGTGATGAATATATCATGCTTACGTCATCATAATGCCCTGTTTGACTTGTGCATCATTCGTACCGAAAAATACTAATGCCAAGGACAAGGCCATTGGGCATGAAAAGTAGATTCCTTTACAAGTAGTAAAAAAAACACCCCGAGTTTCATGATCATCAAACTCGGGATGTTTTTTACTGTGAGGGATTAGAAATCCAACTCGGTTTGTTGTTTGTTACAGAAACCTGTTTTTTCATTCCAGCAAGTCCAGCTCAAGCATTACAGGAAGTGTTAATTGATAGAATCGTTGTACGGGTTTTTTATATTTCCTGATTTTTTGCCTTCTTATTTAAGTTCAAACAAAACCATCATATTAACTTTTCAAAAGTTTACATAAAACCAAAAGTCTTCGCTTGTCAAGCATATATTAGCATGTTCAAAAGTCTTACTTCTCAGCATTTGCGTATTATTTAAATTATATTATACGAAGTATCCATTTTCCATGTGCAAAGCTTGGGAAAATTAAGGGTGAATATGAATAAAGAAAGCAAGATATTTATATTATTATAGTATGACTTAAATTATAATGGAAAATGCTACATTTCAAGCATACAAAGGACTTTTTATTAAATTTTGCTAATTATTAAATTAGTCATTTTAAATCTCTTCGGCAAATAATAATATCTCCTAGTAAATACCAGATCGCGAAAACAGTTTTTATACAGTTTATTCCTCAGGAAATAATGAGACCTCAAACTGTGTTTTTTAATCGGAATCACAGTAAATCATATATATAATCATATTAAACGTAAGTACTAAACGGCTACTTAAGAATTAGAACAAAAAAACACATGTATGTTCTTTCTTAGAACGATATTACGATTTTGCTCTGACGACAAAGTTAGCTGTTAACATATGAGGTAGGTAGAATGAATGAGTCTACCTGAAACAATTATAATTTATCATAATACTAATACCAACACAATCCTTTTGAGGTTATTTACAAAAGTAAACTTTACAATTGGGTAAGTCAATTAAATTAGTCCGGTTTGGATTCTAATACAAATCGAAAGTTGGTTGAGAATGTGTTTCCGTAAGTTGAGAAGCATCTTAAAAGTATCTGGAATAAAAATTGAATATGCGTAATATATCCATTTATCAAATCGTATTAGTCCAAAATAATTTTTATTGTTACTTTGTTGTTAACCCTCGAGCCAACAAACAACAACAAACTTATTGTTAGTGCATGTGAGACTTTGATTCCACAGGGGCTGGTGAAAGCATACTTTCTCTAATAACAATCACATTTACAATTCCTGAATTTCATTAAAGGCTGGGACTTTCACCGAAAAACCTAAGCAGTCTTATACTTTCACCGAAATACAACTTTCACCAAAATGCCAATACAGCCTGTGACTTTCACCGAAAAACCTAAGCAGTCTTTTTCGGTGAAAGTTGTATTTCACCGAAATACAACTTTCACCAAAATGCCAATACAGCCTGTGACTTTCGCCATTACCATTACCATATTAACTTGAGCATTTTCCCTTTCTGATGTGTAAACTATACCTTAGAGATCTGTTTTTTACATTTTAATAAAAAATTAAATTTTGGTCCAAATAGCTATGCTAAACCATGGCAAAAATTGCTTACATACCAAAACCTCGGAGTTTAAACTTTAATTTTGGCCGATATTACTTTACGAATATGAAAAAATTCCACTCAGATAAGTATATTCCATATGATATCCTTTTCTAAGTCAGACATTAGATGGTAAACTTTAAATTAATTCTGCACATTTCTGCATGATAAACGCATAATTTAAATGTTAATGCATAACAAGCTTAACTATCAATGGTCAATAAAAATTGCATAGTAGAGAAGCCGCCACAAAATACATATTCTTTAAACGTTGCTTTCTATTATATTATGTCAGTTTAGCTTTCCACTATCCAAATCCATCCAACTATCCATCGCTCTCTCTCTCAATTTAGAATGCACTGACTGAATAGTACTGATGTATGATGTACTCTTAGCAAAAAATAATATCAACCCTTTCGGTCTATAAGACTTGATACCGGCATTGAATATATTGCGTTAACATGTATTGCTATTTCTATAATTCTCTAATTCAGCAGCTCATGCTGCTGTAGTCTTTTGGATTGAAAAGGAACAACTTGTCTCATGATTTGCCAAGACGAGTACACTGAACAGAAACTTAAAAATTGTGAAGGAAGTGAGATCATTTATTAAAAGTTTCTATTTCATTAATTTTAGTAAAATTAAAACCACGCATTCTTAACCTTATAGTAAAAAATATTGCATAATCTTAATTGTTATAATAAGTAGCCTTAAATCTGTCTCAAACTTCCCATCATATAGGCATGTTTCTAGAGGGCTTAAATTGTCGATTCTGTGAGTATGTATATAACTTTCAGTCAGAGTTTGAGTTAGAAACAGAATAGCCGAATACATTTCAACCTACTCCTTACTCCTTAGACCTTATATTCCTCTCATAATAATGCAGTAAAAGATAGAACGTAACATATTATAACGAAACTAAGCTATACCAAGTATAAAAAAGCCCCTACATACATCCATGTAATAGTTATGCACGTAATTCACACGTAAAGTAGAGGTATTTAGTTCACTCAATCTTTATAAATGAGACTAACACGGCAACAAGAATACTACTTTCCTCGGTCGGACATTGAACATTGGTTTGGTGGTGGTGGTAGTGCTTTGCACTTATTCGCATATAAAGGAAAGGATAATATTTTGAAGTAAGCCTATTAAATGCATACTCCTGGAACATTGAACAGCAGATTATTCTTTTTTACCTATCAATTTATCAGCACTTGAACATACATATTATATCTGAAAAAAAGCATGCAGTTTTATTTAAATTAATTAATCTATTTGTCAAATTCATTCATTCACTTTTTACTTCTTCACTGGCATGCAGGTTTTATAAGGCTTAAATAACCTTCGGTGTTACTTTACTACTTGTTGACAGATTAAAACTTTGACAATCTGTATTTACATGACTTTAATGAAAATACAAAATACCATAATTGAAGTAAAAAAAAGTTAGTTTATTTGGTAACAGAACATCAGACAAAGTGAGAGTGAGCGCATCCAATGCAGTAGCTATGTCAGCCGCGGTAATTGTAATGGTGGATGAAGAATTTGTGAAAGTAAAAAGCCATGTTGAATTACATTTATACACTATAACACTTAACACTACATGCTATTTCATTTTGTAGTTGTAACAATATTATTTATTAGTGCAGAAGTGAACAGTTCAGACTTCAGAGTAGACAGTGAAAGTAAAAAAACATCTGTTTCAAGCAAGAAACAAAGTGAAAGTTACATTACAAGTTGAAGTTACAGTGGCGTCAAAAAAGCAATGATTCGGATCAAGGGATCATGCGACTATTTTATTGAAATAAAGGGCCTCACTATAATAAGTAAGTTGGGGGTTCAATGACACTCGCTTTCTCCACAACTTTTACCGGCGGAAGCTTATGTCATGCTCATGACATCAACCGAAGACAATTTATTGATTAGTTTCGGTCGATATAAATAATTATCAAGTGTTGATAGGATTTTAGATTATAATCTCAAATCTCGAGGTGTTTAAAAATGGATGACAAAAGTATGGAAACGGAGTCGCCGGAAAAAAACTATAATCATCTTCGTATAATTCAGCAACATTTTAGCAACCCGAGTTCAAGTTCTAGTAGTTCTGGCGATGGGAGTGGTGGATCGTCTAGTCCCAGTGGGAGTGGTTGTAGTGGGGGTAATAGTGGCTGCATAACAAGTAGTAGTGGACATAGTAGGGATTCTAGAAGGACACATTTTAATAATAATTCAATTGCTATGGGAGGGGTTGGTCTGAATCGCGATGGAGTAATTAATATACAAATTTCAAACCGACAGTCCCTTCCAAGGGCTATGGATGATGGAGCCCTTGGGATGAGTAGCAGTGGGAGCAGTAGAGACAGTGGAAATGGGTCGGATAATTTGAGGGGGCAGAGACCTAGCAGGGCATGCCCTAGCCCCGTTTCCTCTATCGTTGGGACCGCTTTAAATCAGTGAGTTGAAAATTGAAAATTTAATCTTTTACGTGTATGTAACTTAGTTAGTAGTAATAAATTTTGTGGATTTACTATAGTAAATGAAATTTAACTTTATTTAAAGATTGCATCTGAAGAGGTCGTCCTCCGCTCCTATGATAAACCAGCTTGGATTAGGTCCTGCTGGGAGGGATGTCCCTGGAATGTCTTCTTCGATACCTAGCTCTGGACTTGCTAACGCCTCATCTGATGGCTGTGCGGGAGGAGTTAGTAAAGACGCGATGAACGATATTGATGCTTCTTCTTTAGCTAATTCTTTTCTATCATCACTTGGAGGTCCCAGACCTCGGAGATTTTCTGCTAGTTTTAGTCCTGTAAGTATTGCATCCAGAAATGAAAATGTTTTCGCACATTAAACTGACTGCTTTTTAATTCCTTTTAAACATTGACATCTATAAAACCGAAAAGATTTATTGCATATTTTGTATAATGTATGATGTTCATGCATAATGTTTTCTTAGGGATCCCCTGGTCCAGCTCCCAACCGGGTTAGTCAGTTACGACAAGAAAATACAACCGATTGGGAGACGGTCAGTGAAAAAGAATTTCATGGAACTGTTGGAATTGCACAGTCATGGGAGGATTTGTCATTGGTAAATCATTTGAACGTTATTTTATGCGTATATGACTGTAACCTTTTATATTTGATACAATCGAATGGAACTGGGAACTCTAGAGCAATTTTTAATCTTAGGATTCAATGTCAATGGAAATCGGAACAAGGAGACCAAGTATCTCCGATCAACTTTGGCTTTCGATGCCCCCTACGTCTTCTGCCCCTTCATCTCCTGCAGCGTCTCCAAGAGTTTTGTCTAGATTTTCGCCATCCTTGTCTTCCCCTTCACCTACGAGGAAGAGTTTTACGACGAGAAGGTCCCTTAGTCCTATTGCAGTTCGTCCCAGCGTATTGTCGATCGGCCATGGTAAAATATTTTGTTCTTAACTTATATATTTTATATTGGCAAAAAATGATTTTAATATATTATTAAATCAACGTATAGGTGTAAAGCGAAAATGTGATTGGGACTCTAGTAACAGCTCAAATCAGATGGACTGCTCACCTCAGCCAGCAAAAAGACCAGGAGGTCTTTTAGGTTTTAATCAAGGTGGAAGTCCTTTAGGTAGTCCATATAATAATTCAGTACCATATGTCGGTGTAAATTTCTCGAGCACTGGAAATAGTCATCAACAATTCTTTCCAGGAATTCATAATCAATCCCATCACGGGGTATCCCCATTTAATCCGAATAATTCATCGATCTCGTCGGGCTCGTTAATGTTCACTAATCAAGATTCCCCTTATTCAAATGAGACTGAATCATCTGTGTCGTCGATTGGAGGATGTGATTCTCCATTTTTTCGCCCTGTCGATTCGCCTTTAGCATCTGTGACTACGTCTCCAGAAGACTCTCCGCACCCACCTCTACCTAAAATATGAAATAGTTGTAGCTATCATAATTTGTATCATCGATAGTTCCTTTACATTATATTTACAAGGTGATTAACTGCCTTTTATTAGTCTAAGGAGGCAAAGGACGATAATCCAGAAATTATAAAGTTTGAGTCATTAGTGTCCGTCTTCTCTTTTCTTTCCTTGCAATGATCAGATGGACTAATTATCAGTTTCAGTGTCTGTCAAGTCGTATGATGAAATGACGTTTTAAAACTGAATCAAGCTATAGGTTTGTGTTGTCTGTTAAAGAAAGAAAAATGAATTTGCAGCTTGAGCTATGGCATTTGGCATGATTTTTGCGTGAATGTTAAATCATTTTAATTTGAAAGTTGGGTGAATGAACAAGTAGTGTTTAATAAGTATCTACTTCGATCATGTATCTAAATTTATTTTTGAAGTTGGAAGCATTTAGCCTTGTTACAGAAAGTTACCTTAAGCTGGCTATTCGATACCTACAAAGCATATTAATTATTAGTACAAAGATACAGGTCAAGTCACCCTGAAATGAAAAATGTAGAAACACTGATGAAATCATCATTACAGTATAATTCTGTCAGTAATTGAATTGCCTATGTTAATGTTTTAGTATATGCTAATAATTTGTTCAAACTTTGCCTTTCCGAGATTAATCCGCAGATTGTAAATTAAACTAAACTGCTGTGGTATATCAAAATTGGGAAATTGGTGCTGCGAACACTGACGTTTAAAAATCAGCTTTATTGTATGATTGCTGTATTCTATTAGCCTCTATATAAAACTGTCATTTTGGAAATTACTTAATTAACCTTATGCAATTGTAGAGAATACAACGAAATATGAAGGAATGGTTGTTAAGTCGAAGACACAGGCTTATGCTTGGGTCGTTAAAACATTAAATGACGTTGTTCCAATGTTTTAATCGCATTTTAAATAAATTATATTTCGAGGACATAAGTTATATGTAACGTTTTAATTTAAGTGGAAATATATTTATCATTGTTGAACTTGTTAAGACTGATAGTAACATATGATGATATAGATGATCGTTAATATGCAAAAAAATTGTTATGGAACGTTAAAAAGGTTGCTTAAATATTGAAAGAAATAAAGACAGTCTTAGCACATTACAATAGTTTATACTCAAAAGTTTCAAGATATTGTTATATTTAATTAAAGATGTATTTTTGAGTTCTTTAGTTATAAAAACATCCTCAACGATGCATTAGCAAGTTTTACAAAAATACACATTGAAATTTCCTGGACGCTTTTTGTCTCATCACCGCTCTTACGGCTTCAATAAAAACGGTATCCAAGTTTTCCCGTGTTTTCGCCGAACATTCCAAACACGCTTGAGCATTTATACGAGATTTGAGTTTCTTAGCGTCTTTTTTCGGAACGTGCGATTCTGATTCTGGAACTATTAGATCCATTTTAGTTCCTAGTATTCATAAAAGTGTGATGTAAACTTTCATCTGGTAACAAAATATAGTAATTTTTTTCGTATAGTAATTATGAGATCGAACCGACAAGTAACACAGCAGCGTGTGGACAATATTTTCTTAGTTCTGGTATCCAAATGGATTTTACATTTTCAAATGATGTAGGGTTATCCACAGCATAGCAAACGATGAAACAATCCGTCTGTAATTATTCAAAACTTGTTTGCAATATGATTTTTGTATCACAATATTGCCAAATTACAGGCAGATACCTTTGGATAAGACAATGGACGAAGTCTTGCATAATCCTCTTGGCCAGCAGTATCCCAGAGCGTAACTGGGAATTCCACACCATCGACATTTATTTGCATTGGATGTGTATCAAACCTGAAGATTAGTCACGTTATATTGTAAAACATTTCTAATTTATTCTAGACTATAATAATATGTAGAGTTAAGAGGAGATAAGTTTAAAGAGCAAAAATTATTCTTGAAAGAGCAAATATATCAGAATTATTACACAGTGGGCAGATACTCTTCAGGGAATTTATTGACAGTGTATGACATTAAAAGACAAGTCTTCCCCACATTTCCATCCCCAACAACAGTAATTTTTAAACGTCGGGATCTGTCTCCAGGATTCGTTTGATGCTGTGGATTTGATTTGGTAGACGTACTGGTCATTTTGATCAGATTAAAAAAATTTAAACTAACTCTGCATTATCACGAGCGTATGTTAAGTTCTATGAAAATTCTTTAAACAGGTCACCATCTAAAGATGTCTTATTTCACGGTATAAAAGGTTTCCTTGATCAAAGTTTATAATTGCGCTTACAGAATAGTTGGCAAAATATAATACTTTTAGTTGTGCAGTAATTATGATTAATCAAAAATGCTAGTAAGTAATCTAGAAAAGTTTAACACGAAATGGCTCTTTTCCTTTTTATGCCTTGAGGTTTTATTTATGTAATGTGTGCTTGCTTAAAAGCTTATGCTAGACGCAGTTAAACGCGGAGCTTTATCTGGGTAAACTATGTTTGGAAATTTGTACATATACACTTAATTTTAAAAGTGGTTAGTTATTGTGGTTTGGAGGTTCCTGTTGCTAAAATAAAGTTCACCATGTCATGTACCAAACCATTTTGCAAGGCAGGAAGAATTCATAAACTATCTAGTAAAAAGTACTGGGTTATAGATTGAATTTTTAAGTTTATTGCATGTTAATTGGGTGACTAATTGTCAGTCTATATAGTTAGCAACAAATTTATTAACAATAAAGCAAATCTAATACAAAGTTGCTTGTCTTGACTTGCTTAATTGAAACAATGGGTCTCGCTCTCGCTGCAAGACTTTCGCATGGAAATGAAACATTATCAATTGTAGATCCCACAGCCGGACACCAAATAACTTCAGTTCCGTGTAGTCATTTGCCATAAATCTCCTATAGATGCAAGGAAAACGCATCTTTAATTCAGTCATAAAACTACATTATTACATTTTTCCTTAAAACTGGATTATCATCTTCTGAGTGGACTAGCTATTTCAAAATGGTAGGTAATGTAGCACCAGTAAGA
>JAQFZZ010001136.1:0-12464 GCA_034696405.1 Isotoma caerulea
GACCCCATGAAATCTGACTTCAAGTTTTAATGGGAAGTGTCCTAACCTTAGAGGGACGCCGTAGCCAGGGAGTTTTAAGGATATTGGTGATGTCGTATGACAAGTCTATAATTCCTTCCTGTAATTTTTTCTCATTATTCTTTAATCATTGAAGAGTTTGTTCCATAAACATATTTTTCCAAAAAAAGTATTTTTTTGACTTTTACGTTTCTCTTAAATTCCTTGTGTGTAGGTGATGGTGTGCCCCACATACACACATAATAAATCAAATGGAAAATTACAGATAAAGAGAAAACTCGACAACTTTTCTTATGGACAATTCATTTACCAAATTTTAATGAATTTCTATATTTTTGCTTATTTGAAAACATATCTTTAAGGTATAAGGCAAGGTAAGAAACAATCCTTACAGTTCGTAATGGATTTAATAAAATCCGAAATACGAGGTTGTCAACTGGTTCCAACTTTACCCAAAACTAACTAACTAGGTACAATAGTGATTATGAAATGATAAATTAAATTAAACATGGTGGCATACTATCGTATGCATTCCAGAGCTAGAAACCAAAAGCACAAAGTTCAACTACAAAGCATGCCTGGGTTTCATTTGAAGCCATTACAGTAATAGATGATTTAATGCAAAACCTCTTTATGGATGAATGGTCCAAAATAAAACTTCTTTAAGCAAATCGAAATTCCAATAGCAAACTTTGTTTGCATTTTTTATCATACCAAAATACCAATAAACCAAACGATGTAACTCAATACTTTCCAAAAATTTGTTTTGAACTTTTACACTATCATTGTGTCGAGGACGGTTAAATTGAAGGCCAATATTCATGAATATAAATTGAGGAGAAATTGCTGTCTCTAAATTTGGAGTTTTTTTTTCTATCATGAAAAATTAAAAATGCAGATTCCCACAGAGGAAATTAACCAGAATTCATGGATTACAAATGATTTAAAACTTCTTTTTAAATGCAATAGAATACGGTATTTTGTTAAAAAATGTATTCATTACAATCGTAATTTTTTCATCAGGATAACCCTCATCATCTGATTTTAATTTAATTACATCAGAGTTAATCATCTATCATCGTGCATACATATAAACAAATGTTGTCTTACTCTGATTACCCTGCCTGTAATATTCCCTGACTAATTTATACTTACAAATTGATTAAAACTTTAATCAACATCTTTCAAAAATAGCTGTAGATTTTATATAATCCAATCACATATTTTCGTATACTGATAAACTGTAATTGAATTTTTTGATTGCAAACTGCTTTAGTTTCACATGCAATGCCTCGAAGTGTTTAATGATTGATATATTTATGAAATCGATATGTAGGCCGTTCAGAAAAAATATAATATGAAAGAAAATGTATTTTATGACATTCAAAGTGGATGGAATCACATTTTTGTCTATTAACCAATGTAATTTTAGATACTAGTTATGTAATCAAAATGATGATTATACGATATATTCAATCATGCGATCGGTTTTATAACGACCTAACCTACTTTAGTGGAATAACTTAAGCATTGAATGGCTGTAGGAGTGAAGAAGCAAAAAGGAATGGAAAAATAAATTTGAAATTTATAAACACAAAATATGTAGTCAATTAAAATTGTGTAAAACAGCATTTTTTTACTTTAGATAGCAGCAGTCTTTCGGTTGAAGCTTATTATCTATCAAATAAATCTAGGTGATTAGGTAATGATTTTACAAAAAGTCTCAACCTTTCATACTTTTTGCAGCATGTGTTTCATTCCATGTAAAATGTATTGAGGACAACGCTTATCTAAATTTAGGTTCTAGTCATGGTCAAAACAAGACAAGGATACGTGTTTAAGTATGTAGCATGCAACCTTTATAATTTTAAAATGAACTTTTATACATCCCATTCGAATCGTTAAAACAGTGGAAAATCAATACATAGTGACGAGTTAAATCAATTTGGAAGAGCTCATCATACCACACATTTTGAATGCCCTTTTTCACGGTAACTTATTTTAAGTCACGGTAAGTATTTTATGTAATGAAATAAATTGGGATGCATAGTTATTGATCCCATAAACTTTAGATAACGCCGGGCTTATTGCAGGTTTCAACTTAATTTATGTTTGAAAGTTATTCATTCGATTTGTAAGTAATCTTTTAGCCAGCTTATTTATTAACTAAATTGACAACCGTTTCTAAATTTTAATTGCTTTTAGGCTTTGGTATTTGATTGTCTAATTTTGTTTTTATAACTTTTAAAGCTCCCAAAATATAAAATTGTCTGATTTTAAACTAAAATTTTTACTTTATCATTCGTAGAATAAGCTTAAAAACAAATAGGATTGATTATGTCAAAAATTATATTAAACAGAACGTACAACAATAGGAAGCCGCAAATGACGAAGTGGATCCGCAGTACTTGATGGAATAGCTCTGAGCTGAGATTCTTGGTGGTTATACGTAGCCCCACAATATGGACAGACCAATCTGCGGCGACCTTCAACACTTTTACTAAGTGTCACTGTCACATGACAAGATGGACATGTCACACTGTCACTTCTAGATGTGTTAGTAACTCTTCCAAGTCCACTGGGACCTTCTCGACCATCTCTTCCCACTCCGGAATCATCTGCATGAAGTGAATCAGTCATAACTAGGGCCGGCCGCTGTAAGAAAGAAATCACGATGCAGTGCATTCATTTTACTTTCTTTTCGTGGGGAAAACACTTGTTTTACGAATAGGCTACTCAGATAAAACAAATTTCAAAGTGTTAATGCATGCAAGAATTTCATACGCTCTACTAACCAAAACTATTAACCGAGGAAGGGGAGGGAAAATCAGCTCCCAATTCCAAGACGACGGATCCATTTTATTACAGCGTTAGATGACTTGCACCCTTAAATAAATATTTCCGAGGAAAAGTTTTAAACCCAAACTTTTATGTTTCTGCATGAGAGTTTATCTTTAAAATTTGCGAAAACTAAATTCTAAGCGAACGAGCATAAACTGGAGCACACGGATAAAAGACAGCAATGTCAAACTCAAAACTGTCGATGATGATTCGATGCCGAGCATACTGTTTTCTTTGCGTTTTACAACGTTGACCCTGGACCCAGGTGTGTTGTCTTGTCTGCTACCTAGCCAACAAGCATAAAGGATTCCAATTTCCAATCATCCTATCGTGCCTTACCTTACTTGAATATACAGTCAGTACCTACCTCCTGTCCTAATACTCTTTATGGGTATATTTTACTTGGAGTGTCCTCTTAAGCGATGGCACCTGAACATTAACATGACAAGTGAAATTCTTCCATCCTGTGTTACTGTAAATATTACAAGGCTTTGTAGCATCAGCAGTTGCGTTTCCACAGAAAATCATTACTTTGGTGAACTTCGAAAAGTTGGCATTACCAAGTTTTATTGTACACAAGCAAGCTAATATATGTATAACTACCACCTTAGGTTACCTCTGGAATGTAATGGAGAAAGTGGAAGGTTTATGAATTCCGCAGGCGCAATTTCAAATATGCATTTTAGCAGGGTGAAAAGTTGAAGCCAGGTTTATTACCATAAATGCGATATCATGAAAATCAAGTGGCCAAGGGGGACACTAACATTACACACCATACCACAACGTCACTTATCATTAATGGAGACAATTATGATCATCTACGTACCTTATGGGTACGTGTAATGTGTGTGTATGCTTCCATTATTATTATCAATAGATGATGATACCGCGGAGAAAGCTGTCCACACGCTTTCCTCTCATATGCAGCAAACCAAGTAAGTATAGATCGGGTCTAATGGCTTAATACTACGGACGGACACTTATAGAAGTTAACACTTTTTGTCCCTGTGTGCTTTCACCCTCCCTCACAACTAATAGTCAATTGAATTTACGTCTTTTTCCCTACCCATTTTGTCTTCGTATCGCCTGTTGAAAGACACTCAGAGAGTTCAGTTGAATTTCATCAATAAATTCTCATCCAGCTTTTCAATAATTCATGTGGATTCCTTTAGTTTCATTAGCAAGGAATATTAGGCCAAAACTCAAACTAAACCCTTCTGTTTAACTTCTCTATTGATTGCATACTTTACTTCTTTATCCACTCTGCATTCAGAGAATTGACTATTGTCAGAAGGATGAGATATACTCGCTTATATTATTGTAGACGGCCTTTCCTTTATTCAACTACTTTAAAAATCTAGTGTTTTCGCCCATTCTGTCGTATTTTAGTTAAACTTTTAGTTTTTGCATATTTTTCTACTTGTGCAATATTTTATTGCACACACACTTCTTTTGTATGTACTCATACAATGAATGGGACCTTGGTATTATATTGATTTAAATTGTTGGAAGGACATGTCTTTTCTTTCATACGTGAATAAAAAACAATTGCCTAATTTACACGTCTTATTTTTCCATTTTGTTAGAAGAGTTTCCACAAGGGTTTTTATGGATCTTATTTGTAGAAAATATTAGAATTGTGTGTAAAAGTATAAGTGTACTCACTCTTTGGAATAACAGGTTTTAAGGCTTGTTTAACCAAGCTGACATTTTTGTTTACTACCTGATTACATACATATATTTACCCGCACTTCTAGAGACAGCTTCAGGCTCGATTAGATTTCTTAACAATTTCCAAATCTGCTTAGTATTTGAAAGCTACTGAATTGGCTTGGACGCCTCCTCAAATCTATACTTTTAAATTAACTAAAGCGTGACAGGAAACCGATAACTAACATATCTAAAATATCATTTACACGAACAGGCTGTGTAATTTTATAACATTCTGCTGGAAACTTTGGAAATCTATTTTGTCTTTTACTGCAAGATTACTATGATTACAAAAGTAGGCAAAAGACAAGCATGCATGCATAATAGATTTACTTTATCACATCACCATATCACAAAATTCTTGCATATAGGCTGCCAAGTTGGAAAATTCCATTGCATCGATTTTTTCATGTAATAAAAATATTTTAATGTCACATCGACAATTGAGAAGATGAAGAGCAACATGACACGATAAAAGGATTTTTTGCATAAATATTTAAACCATCCACCCACTCTACAAGTGATAGAGGCAATAACAAAAACTTTCTGACACGCATATGTACTGCACTACTGACTTGATAAGAACACTTGAAGTAGGCCAATAACATGACATTATTTTTAGCAAAAAGGGAAATCAATCTATACTTTACAAAATGTTATCCGTGTTTTCCCCAAAACTATTTACGTGCGTCTTTCCCAGAATTCCTCAGTGGATATTGTTTTCAAAAAACATCTTGACATATATGCTATAAAATTCGATATGATAAAGGTAAGATGCTCCATTTACTTCTAAAGAGAAAACTAAAAACGCAGTTGTACCTTAATTACTATTCCTTAAGGTAAACAAAATTTATTACCATGCATTAGTCAAATTCAGTCTAAAATCGTGCCGAACCAGAGAATGTTTCAACAACATCAAACATCATCGATAAAAATATAATAGTCGCTGCGATCTGATAATACATGTTTAAGGTCAGAATTAAGTTAAAAATAGGTAAACAAGCATTAATAAACGGTTAATTAGTTTTTAAAGTACAGTTATCATCATAAGCTCATGACAGTATGAAATGAGCTGCATGCAATGGGTTTCTCCAGTCAACTGAGGCCAGACTAACTTAAGCCCAGTTACAAGCCAGTATGGGCCATCTACCGATACAACTTTCGACCAAAGCCTTCCCCAACTTTCTCCATTCTGGTTTTCATCCGAGAGAAAACACTCGTAACTTTCTTCTCTTCAAGGAATCAAGTGAAACGTTAAACCTATTCGAAATTCAAAATACGCTAATGCTATAAAACTTGTATGTGGATCTTTGCGTATGCTAATGAACCAGCTTAAATTAATTGCACCCTTGGGAAAAGTGGGTACACATGTAGGAACTTTGTCTATTTAGCTGTATAACAAACTTACCATGACTTACTTTTAAGAATGAAGAAATACTTTCTCTCTAATCTCTCCACTCACGTAGTCTGTTTGATGATGAATAAATTATCATTGTGTGCATGTCAAAATGTGTCTAGCATTCATATTTCACCCTTGTATCAGTTTAAGTGTTTAATGGTTGGAGAACAACTCTGAATAACTTATCTGGAGAATTGAACAGAGATGCTGGTCATTGACACCGTTTAATTATTTTATTACTCGTCTGCTACCCATTCTATAATTTTTGCCAATGACCTTTAGCTAAAAATTGATTGAGACGTGTCTTTGGCTTGTTACCTATGATTTGCTTTATTTGACAGAGCTATGCATTTCACAGTCGCAAGTCGCAGTAGATAAATCGAATAAGGAATAAATGTCATACTAAAACATTCAGCGTTAGTGCAAGCAAATCTTTTTTGCCGTGAATTTGTGGTGAAAATTCAGAGGACAAAAGCAGAGAGAATATAACAAAACGGTGCTGTTTTTCTCTAAGCAAAATCCTTCTGTTCGAAGCTGCCATGTGACATGAGACTTGACTTGAATAAGGTTTGATAATGAGCCCTGAGCTAGATAAAGACATAAAATGATGTTACAATGTCGTGGGAGATTTCGCTCATGCCTTAAGTGAAATATTACACAGGGTTTAGTACACGGTACAAGTCAAAATCATTACGGGTTACGAATTTAAATGAGAAATTCTCTGGTATTACGTTTCAGGGAGAGAAGTACAGATAGGGAAATGAATCTGACATGATGTGAGTACTTTAGAGGTGCCCCCAAAGAGTTTAAAATAAATAAAGAACATTCCGATGGAACAAGTAGCTGTATCACTTTCTATCATTGGCATTGAGACAGAGAATGTGAGCACAAATTTGTGGTATATTCGTTTCTGTGGATAAAAAACATATGCAACTCATAGCTATAACCTAATTCAATTTTATTTACCAGGATTTCGTTGGAGGGAAGACGAACAGGAAGAAGAACTGAAGGAGAAAGCGTCGGCGCATCAGAGAACTCATAGTTTGACAACTTTCACCTTCTACGTCTCTCAGTTTTATTCCCACTCGCAAATGCAGCTTTACCTTCCTCAACAACAGTCAACTCTGAAGAAGAAGAAGATCAACAACAACAACAACTACACACCTCACAAAGGCTTCTACTACAAAAAAGAAAAGTAAATCAAGTGCTTTGAAGAGCATCAAAGAATCTGAAAGCAACCCATCATCCTCGTAATTAAAGAATAAAAGATAAGCTTTTAAGAAAAAAAAGTAATCACATTCTCTTCTATCCATCCTACAGTTTTTATCTGGTGCTTCGAACAGTTTTCTATTAACTGAAAAAAAAATCTCATCAACATGTCAGAAAGCGGTGATTCGAACAAGCTCAGCCCAACCTGTCCAGAGAAGGTAAGCAAGGTATTGTACACACAACGCACCTTTCTTTCTCTCTTTAGAAATACATAGGATAAGGATAATAATAATAATAATAATAATACTATAAATAATATTGGCATATCGCACATGCAAAGCATATCTTACTTCTTAATGAAGAAAGGCGCATTTTTTCCGTCTTTGTTGTTGTTATGGCCACGCTACTACTAACCTTCATTCGTTCATCCGTATCATATAATACAAATAAAATATATGCATATGAGAGCATCTTTCCTTTGTATATTGATTGGGTTGAGAATGAAATGACGCACTTTCCTTGGTCCTGGCACTTGACTGCCAGCCAGAGGACATTCTAAGTCGTGGTTACACTCTCTATTTGGTACATACCAAGTTATTGCATCTTTCATCTCTGATGATTTCCCCGAACACCCCAACTCCCGGGCATCCAACTCCCCCTCTCCACCCTGAATTCTCTATCATCAACACTGACTCTGGTACTGTGTGAACTACTCAAATACTACGCACATAGCACACCATCCAAAAAATAGATTCGCTTTTTACGTCGTTCAGCCAAGACAAAAAAAAATAAAAAACCAGCAGCCACTTTCGCTTTCTCCTATATCCTACTTGTTCCTCCCGTCCGTGAAATTTACTTTCTCTTCTCTTGCTACTTTGTTCATTCACGGAGTATTACATACACTCATGGACACATGTCCACTACTACTACTACAGATTGTATATCTTCGCGTAATCGTCTAACTGAGATGAAAAAATCCTACTTACTACTATATTGCTAACTGCAACCTAACCACTATGCATACCCATACCATACCATAACAAACAGTGTAAGCCAGAATCAGGAGCATATAAGGAGCTAGACCAAAAATAGCTTAAATCAACAACACACATTATTATTATTTTTTTATTATATATAGGAGCCTTTTGCTTCCTACTTCTTTCACTTACAGTGAGTTCCCAAAGTGCCTTAGACGAGCATAATGCCCACTGACATATACGAGAGAGGCTTTCTTCTAACCAATTCTAGAACAGCAGAATTTTTGACAAGATATAACCTCATGCCTTGCTATTTTGTATTCTCTTCCCTTTCTCTTTTTCCTTGCTTCTTTCCTAATCAATAATGAATCGTTTAATACGGAAAGGTAAAGGCATATAGACTTTGTTACACGGTGTGTGTGTTTGTAAAGGTAGTCTTTTTCTGCTGGATAAACATAATAGGCTTTATGGACTAGGAACAAAAGTAAACGAAAGTGTAATAAGAGAATTCGCAACCAATGGTCGTCCTAATGGTTGATTCATGTCTAGAATGATTTAGATTGACTTTTATTACATACAGTTAGCCTAACCCTCTTGAGTATCACAAAGTAGAATTTTACCCACAAACCTTTTGAAAAGGTTAAGTAACTCATGATGAGTAGATAGATGTGGGGTCACGCCTACATGTCTGACTTATACTATGGATTGAAGATGAGTGATTGAACTCATTTAATTTTACTTGTATCATGTTTCACTTCTTTGAATGACTTCTTCGAAAATATGAGAAATAAAAAATGACAATTTCAGACAAATGTTTCACTGTAAAATTCTTTATAAGGAGATTTTTTTCAACTAAATTGAGTCCAGAACTAAGCTTAGTAGTTCAATTTTAAAATATTGAAATTCAAATCTGAAATAGAAATATATGATACTTGGTAATTGTGACATACAGTTGTTGTTGCTTAGTCCTTTAAGCAAACATAAAACCCATCTTCATTCATTTCTGAAGAATAGGTAATTAGTTAATGAAATAGAGTAACTTAATTTGATAGGATGTATGAAGTACCCTTGTTCATTGACAGCTCAGTCGCTGTTGATTAATTTAACATCATAAGCGTTTCATGCTGACGCTTGCATGTTTTCACATATATGTAGCAGAGATCTATGTTTCGAAGAACTGTTCGTATCAAGTATCAGGAGAAGAGCAGATTAAATAGCTTTAAGAAAAAGCGAGTAATCAGATGAATATTATGTTAGCAAACAAACGATACGTTTAGGTTCTAATGAACACTTTCTTGTCTTCTCTTTCCCCACAAACTCATTCATTATTTTCGAGCTTCTGACGGAAATCGTGAGGAGAATTATGAAAGAATGTATTGAGAAAATTCCAGCCGCGTTTCATCTTCTTCCAGAAAATAGCAAAAATAATCATTTTCATCTTTCTTGCCATTTTCTATGTAGATTTTAGGTAAATATTCAAATATTCAGATGAACATTTTAATGTTTGGTGACGTAACATACGTAGGAAGAAGGAACTAAAACCACTTTTGCATGTTGTTCTCTCTTTTACTTCAAAGCATTATCGATTTTGAAGAAATTCTTGTTCTATTTAGCTTTTAAAGAAGCACTTCTTGTTTATTTCACTCGAGAGGGAGAAAGAGATCGCGTTGAAAAAGTTTTGTTTGTTTTCAAGTACTTTAAGTATTATACTTTAAGTATAGTTTACCACTTTAAGAAAATTGGTAAACAGCTTTTGACAAGCTATCCGACAGAAGCAGAAAAAATGACCTTTGCTCTTTTATTTTATGTTTAAATTTAAATTATAACGAATCTGTAGTATCTTCTTGAGATATGATGTTATGGCATTCGTATATGATCCATCATTATATTATGTATGTAAGTTATTAAAATAATGTATTTGCGGTGTGGATTTTACAACCCGAGAACACCAATATATTTTGTGGTTTTTTTGTAATTATGAAAATATCAGATGTTAATTAAGTTAAATGAGAAGATGGTAATTAGGAAATTCTAAACGCCTCATAATTCAGTTGAATTTAATTACCTTTATGATTTTATCTCCTGTTTTAACATTTTCCTCATGAACCTCGATTTCTTTACTTTTCTATACACTGTGTACATCCATTCGGTCGGTTGCAAAATTACGCCTTATTAAATATTAATTAATTAGGCACTGCTCAATCCGTCCAAAACAAGCCAACGACTTAACCTCTGGATCTGGACCAAGCTAAAAGAGCTTATCAGTTCCGTTAATATTAGTTATAATAGCATCACAATCATAAAAAATAGTTATTAAAATATATTTACATATTTTCTTCTGTCAATATAATTCGCAACAGTCAATATCAGAGTTTGTACTTAATTTTAATGATGTAGATTAAACAAGCTGCCTGGAACTCATCTGAAATATCCATAATTGTTATTCAGCCGTAAGTTAGTTATATTTTACATTACAGTACAATTCGTAAATTGTTTTCGTCTCAAAGACAGACTTATCCGATTGCAAGCTTATCAGAGAATGCTGTGAAAAAACCCATTTAAAATGGTACAACCATGATCTCAAGATTGTCATTGTCTTTTTAAAAAGAAAGCTATTATTCAGTTATGAATATAAGTATACTGTTCATGATCATAACTGCTCATTGTAGACACTGATAAGAAATTTTGAAGTATCAATTTCTGCACATTCATAAGATAAAATAGGAAAAAGTAATGATAATATGCATTCAGAATTACACACCACCAGACAGTTTAGGTACGAACAAACCAAACCCGTCGACCAAACTCACCACCAACTATTTAGGAAACTGATTCAGCAAACTCGGCAATCAAACCTACACAAAGAAAAAGCCATGCCTGATTTATTTACTTTACTAGACCGTCATAACTTGATATTCATAAAGCTTTCGATAGACTTCACAAATCCACAATCTTTATGTTGTTGACATAGTCATAAGAGTTTTTGAAAAACACTCTCAGTCTCTAAGAAACTGATAATAAAGCAAAGACCTGCATTTCAATTGAATATAGACGTTTATGTGTTGATTTAATGTCTGTGCTTTTTTGCACCAATATTTGCCAGATAAGCATTTCGCTCAGTTCATTCGTCCAATTTCAAATCGAAAACACAGTTGCCGAATTAGGCCCAGATATTTGTTTATTTTGTTTGACTTGGCATCTCAAACATATTATTTATTTAGTAATAATGTCACAAAAGTAAAAAAAATAGACCTAAGCATTTTCTTCTTGGACATTATGGAATTTTAAATCCAGAGGCGCGTAGGCGTAGGTACAAAGAAAAAATAACCGGTTAATAATTTAATGATAGATTTAAAAAATTTCACAGTTTCCCATCAAAAGCGAAATGACTTCGAAAGAGCACGTGAAACATTAGACATTTTTATTTTATACAACTCAGACAGGTTTTCATCTCCGGAGTTTGTTTAGTATCTGGATGCCCTTGGACTTAGCCAGGAAACTTTTTTACATTTTATTTTATTTTATCTATGTAATGCTTTAAGTGTATCACGTTAAAAACACATATTATGGAAAGAATAAAACTGCTCTATTTATGAAAAGTGTTAGAAATTTCGTTAAAAATGCTAACGAGTTAAATATCATTTTCTAATATTAATCTCCTGCGATGTCTGACGTAAATAAATATTTATTTACATATGTTACTAGCTCCAACAACAAATTTAGCGATGATAGTCTTGAACAAATTACAACATATGTTAAAGTGATAATGGGAGGAATAAGACAACACGGATTGAATAGATTAATTGTAAATACAGTAGATTATTAGATTTATTATTATAATGTATGCATGAATAATAATTCGGGTAAAGCTCCTTGCAAATTATATAATCTGTGTGGTTTTGACTTCTAAAAGATAAAAAATTATGATAGGAGAGTAGTAAGAGTTTATGAATCGAAAAATAAGTGTTGACCTTGAGGTTAAATCTTAAAGGGCATAATGTTTGTGATCTGTCAGCATATTATCAGGAGTAATAATAATATTAATATTTAGCAATGAAGAAAGAAGCGAAGTAGAGTAAGAGAGAATTTGTGATCATAATAATAAGAAGAACTTATGACTTGAGAGTTGCGAATTTTTTATTATTATGTACTTTACTGCAGAGCTGGGGTAATCTTGGATTACTGTAATCTGATTACTGTAATCGATTACATTTGTGTAATCTGTAATCTAAGCTTCCAATTTTTACAAAAGTAATCTGTAATCTAAGATTTCTGGATTAGAGAAAGTAATCTGTAATCTGTAATCTAAG
>JAQFZZ010001137.1:0-12463 GCA_034696405.1 Isotoma caerulea
TATCTGGAAACAATTGAACGAGTCCAGCTGTATTTTTACAAAAGGCTATTAGGCGTAAAAAGAAATGTACCTAATTATCTCATTCGATTAGAAACTGGAGTAACTAGTTTGGGTATGAGAGTATTGAAACAAGCATTAATATTCTGGGTTAAAATACTTTCAATGTCTGCAGACCGATACACAAGGGCATGCTATGATGCCTTAGTCAATGAAGTTCCAAATAGCGATCAAAAATTTAATTGGACCCTTCAACTAAAAAATGAGCTGAGTAGGCTTGGCTTTGGTTTTTTATGGGAAACTGATGACGCGGATACGATCTTCAGTTACATCCCAGCTATACTTATAAGATATATTGACATACAAAGGCAGAAGGACTTAGCTTCGGTTACCAATTCTAAAAAGCATGATTTCTATATTCATTTAATACAGGATAGGATAGGCCCAGCGAATTATCTTTTGATGAATCTTCCATTTAAGATGCTGAATATCCTAGCACAGAGTCGTTTAAACAATGGGGAATTTTATTTCCAAAAAGAGAAACACTATCTGAACTCATTAACGATATGCAGCATATGTAACATTAAAGAAGAGGAAACATTAGATCATTTCCTTACAAAATGCAAGCTATACAAAGGAACTAGATTAAGATGGATAAATTCAACATTTGGGGAGCACATTCCTACGAACTGGGTCCACTGGGTCACTTTTGATAATAAAGATGCATGCTATGGTATCTACAAGTACATCTGCGAAAGTCTACGACTCCGTCAATTAGTTTTAGAAGAATTTGCTTAGACTTTATAACCTCTATTTCTTCATAAGTCATTAGATTCCAAACCTACTTTAATTCACCATGAAATTAGCAAAACATCCGTAACTTTATGTTCATATCAACCTAAAATTCTTGTTAGAGTAAAATTTTATTATTTATAATATAAATTAACTATTTATTTATTTAATTATTTATTTATTTATTTTAAACTACATGTTATTACTACATTCAAGCTAAACATTTATATACTACTTTATTTATTTTGATATGCTAACAGACTTAACAAACTAACCAAAAGTTCCACTTTAATAGTATAATAATATTTATTTTTCTGTAAATTGTGTAATGTTTTCATGTGTCGCTCTATGGGCCATTGGCCCTGAAAGAGTGTGATAATAAAGATTCATTCATTCATTCATATATTATAAAACATGGCTTGCTTTCTTAAAAATTCGTTCGTTAATATTATAAGAAATACGTAGTTACGAAAATTTTATTAAAAATATTAATTTTTAATTGAGATATAAATCTAACATTTTAAATTTGAAGATTTTCATTAAATATTGTCAAAAAATATTCAAAAGAGTGAGAAATTTTTTGGAGGAGTTAGCTCTTGTATTAAAGATGATGTTAAGTTTTTTATGTGACGGTGGTGGTTATTTTACACTTAAATTATTTTTAACGTATTTATTGTGGCTAATATTTTTCTCAGTATGAAATTGAATACTTTTATTAGTGGGGGAGAAAAAGTCCTCTAACTAAAAAGCATCTGTCATGCTTAAAATCTATGCATACTTACAAAATCTCTAATAAAATTCATTTAACATATTTTTATGTTACTAATGTGGTACAATAATGATAAGCAACATGGAAATTGGCAAAATTGGATGGCTACATGTTAACGAATGCAAGTAATTAAGTGAGTATAATAAATTAGACTTGGTACTGGTTAAATAACGATTGGTGGTCTGACTCATTCGAAATCTGATATTTTCACTGATAAGAATTTTGAACTCGAGTATAAAGATCAGACCACAAATCATTACTTCCAGTAGCTTTTGTTTAACCCGAGAGAATATTTTTTCATTTTAACTTCTGCAAATTTTAACTTCTGTAAAACTTCAAAATGAAATTTTTGTTAACTTATTCAGTGATTTTTATCGCCACTGTGGAAACATGTAAAATCACGATGACTTGTAGTCATTGCGTCGTTTTGAATTGTGTATTTTTTGAATATGGTTACGGGAGTGAATGTTTAGAGAAAGGAATTAAACATCAACAATCGTTTTTAATGAGAGTTGAAGATCTTGCGGATTGCGAATTTGTGACTCCCAAAGGTAAATTAATTCATATATGAGAAAAAACTTCGCTGTATGTGATCATTATTGAATATGACGTATAGGATTTCAGATGATAAGCATGAGAACAGACTGAGACATGAGGTTTCAAACGACTTGGAAAGGCCTAAATCTAAAATAAGCAGCATTTTTAGTAAGAGTTTAAAATTTTGTACATCAGATGCTATCAATATCATTATCAAAAGATTGATTCTTAAATTGCAGGGGTGTCTAGAGTTCAGCATCATGAATCATGAAAAATTTTTAGCTCATAGTAAGTTTGAATTTTACACGGGTTTAAGAATTTAAAAATATTCACTGGGGTAAAATCATGTTTTGTTTCTTTAACTATTTAAAACGAAAAGGGGTGATTTCCGAGAACGCAGAGCTGACAACCTTCAGACCTAACGAGTCCCACTCACGATTTAAATCAAGATTTCCAACAAACAGCCCTCTCACTCCCTCAACTAATGCCACGAGTGAGACTACCACTCCGTTTTTACAACTGACTAACTTCTTGATATTGGGTCCCTCTCATACACCAACCTTAACCCTCATTTTTCGCCTCCCAACTGTTAGATCTAACCCAACGCCCATTTTTTTTAAAACTGAACCACCTGTTCTAAAATATAATTAGATAAAACTTATTTCTTATTAAACTGGTTTTAATTTATTCTTGAAGGTTACAAGCGAAAGATTGTTCGAGCCAACTGTAAGAAAAATGTCCAGTTAGATAATTGTACGCGTCTCCAGCGAGGAAAAAAACCTATCGCCAACGCAGTTTTTAAGCGGTGAGTCCGTCGGTGTAACCGGATGTTTTCTATCAGACATAATCCAAGTCGAATAGCAGGTTCGTACCTCCCAATACCTCTTTTTTTCGTTCGTGATATCAGATCTACTCCAAGATCGGTAGCTTTCATGAAAGCCAGAGATAGCGAACGGCTTCACCAGGAGTTTACAAAACCTAAAGTACTTCTAAAGGTCGACATAACTAAATCCCCGTTGAAATCATTCCTTAACACAACAGCACAACAACAGAGTAATTGTGTGGCCCCAACTTCTGAAGTAAACAGATTTATTGATGATGGAATAAAGTCCAACTATGACTTACGAACGTTTTTTATCGATTTTCAGACTTGCAAGGAAACTTGCAAGACGGTACGCATTTGAAAATTTCCAACCAATTTTTCTTTTTGAAATTATTTTTTGAAAATTGCATACAATCATTTTTATTCTTTTATCAGCTCAAGAATCATGCAAGAATAAAGTTTCAAACCCATCCAGGAATTTCGTTCCTTAAAAAATTGCTCAGAAAACAGTTTCACCCTACCCGAGTGTTATAGTCTCAGCACATTTACTTGCATGTAATATTGGTGGAGATGCGGGGTACCGATCCCCGTACCTCTCATTACCTTCATACATTCATTAAAAAAATAATGAAATGAACGGGACGGAGAATCTTATCCGCCTGCTGGGCAGCAGCCATGTCAGCACGCTTGTCGAGCTCGGGTAGAGCTCGGGAATAAGGAATTAGTTCATCGGCTCTTAAATTACCTTCCTTGGTGATATCTCTGTCTCGATCCGCGGGACAGACATTCTCGATGTCTTCGTTTCTCGAGAGAATATCGGCGCAGAAATGTCTTGCACCGCGCACTTACCTAACCTCGTGGCTACATCCACTAATTTCTGGAGCCAGCGCGAAATACGGGACGAATTTGGAACGCTCACAGCGAGAATACTACAAACGGCATGGCAGTCGGTCTTCGCTATGACCTTCTGCATGAAGGTTAATTCACGAAAATGTTCAAGGACCCATACTAGACCTAACACTTCCCTCTCAGTGGGGCAATAAGCCCGTTCTGCTGGTTGTAGAATACGATAAGCGAATGCTATTGGTCGAGATGCGCCGTCGTAACGTTGACTCAAGACGGCGCCTGTAGCATAAAGTGAAGTGTCCACTTCTATTTCAGGAGGCTTCTGTGGATCATAGTGAGCTAAGATGGGAGCCGTTTTGACTCTTCTCTTAAGCTCAACGAACGCCTCTTGAAATTCGTCCGACCACACAAAAGGAGTATCCTTCTTTGTGAGCTGGTACAGAGGGCGGGCTATTTTACTAAAACCTTCGATAAATCGACGGTAGAAGCCAAACAAACCTCTAAGTAAGTAAGGTAAGTTTTTAATCTCTAATTTATTCTTCATTCATTCACAAACAGCGGAATTTACCATTTGGTAAACTCTTCTCATTAATTTTAGTACAAACTCTCGTTTCTCAACTTGTGTGCAAACCACTGCATGTGGTTTCACAAGTTGAGAACAGAGAAACCTCGATGGAAATAAGCAAATCTAACTAATTAACGTTAAAGTTTGCTAACAACTCCATTCATTTTTATTTTAACCCCAGTTATAATGAATACTAATCCTATTTTTTCATCTATTTGCAAAGGGTAAAAACAAGGTTTAAATTGACTAGTAGGAATATGTGAAAATGGTGGGCATAATTTAAAAGTTAAATTTACTTTAGATAATCTTTGGTAACATTAGACACGAATGTGTAAAAACGGTGAGCATAGCTCAAAAGTAAAATTTATTTTAGTCAATCTTTGTTAACATTAGACACATTAAAAAAGCATGAATTGGTCACAGTCCCTTCGAGATTCATTTGCGTGAAAATTGGAGCATAAATCCTTCTTTAGTCATCACTATAACTAATTCTGAAGATCACCTTCACGTTCACAAGACTTGAGTTTAAAATCAAATTTCTAACCAGCGCATTCACACTCTCTTTCATTTCTCTTAAAGTCCACAAGTGGAACACAAGTTTTACTTCAGTTCAGGACTTAAACAGTTAGTTTTACTTGAGACCTTTGGCGTCTATTATTTGGTCAGCGGTGTAGACTATAACCATACTTTAACAATTTTGTTCAACACAATGGAATCTTGAACATTCACCTCTTGTGGTGTATATTCAGCGTCCAGTCAGTTCACCTCTACCTTTATCCCCTGTTTTATATACAAACCCACCGGTGTAGTAATATGTGGTCTTTGTATCAAGAAAGTGGCCATGGACAAGGTCCATGTCCTTATGTATTTGTTCCTACAAAATATTCGTTTATTACTATTTAAATCCATATTGAAATTTAAACACATTGAACGACCATATTCCTGATTATATTTCTTACTCTGCCAAGTGGTTAGTTCGATGATCCACCTCTTTGATGTGTTGTCATCATATGGTCAAGCAATCCTGATGCATTATTTATTACCTGAATACAATTTCCCCAGAGGCATATTAAATTCGTCTGTCCATTTTGAAGACGGAAGTGAGAATGTAGAGTGAGACAGTCGCGTACTTCTCGATAATTTCGATGCCGTTCAAGGCAATATTGACAAACATAAGTTGTTTTTTCGTGTACTTCATTAAAATGGTACTGACGTACATTTTCGGGGGGGGGCATCTTCTTGACATTCCAAATTTTCAGCTTTTATTCATCTCCTTTATCGGTTTGACATTTTTTCGCATTTTAAAGTTGTCAAAATATTTTACTCCAGCGGTTCAGAGTACAGAGTAATATGAGTGAACTTCAACTATTTCTTCTTAATACTACCTTTCCCGAAAGGCCAGGTTCGAGTACAGAGTCCACCTCCTTTTTTTTAAAATTAATATGCTGCATTATTGATTCTGGGAATGCGAAAAGATCATGCAAGGTTGCATGGAAAAAAACCAAGTTACCTAAATGGTACTGATGAGCAACAATGTCCTTTCCCATTTCTTGTATTATCCAGAATGACAGAGTGTATGAAAGAAAGAATATTTACGTATTTGCTTGACTTGACAAACTAATGTATGGCGTTCCAGTTTTAATTGTAACTGCACGAATCTAATAGATTAAGATATATAAAAAAAATCCGAAATAGACTGCCAATTGGTTGACCATGCAATCTACTTATTAAATAAAGTTAATGGTTTCAAAAAAACGATGAGCTACTTCCTAACTGAGAATGGTTGCGTTGATTCTAAAAGTGCCCGGCTGGCATATTTGTAATGAATGAAAATGTTTGTGGCAACAGGGATTAGAAAATTTGCATAAAGTACCCTGCAGTTAGCATAGATAACTTCATTACTGATTTCTATTGATGTCATAATTGCTTTCAAGCCTTCTTTCGACAAAGTTTAGAGTTTTCTTTTAGAAGGAAAAGAAGGAATTACGATTGAGAAAACATGTGTGGTTTCGTGGCATTGATTTGCATACTCAAGGGACTGATCCTGTACCTCTTTTTGGGGTACTGGTTTATCCCTGAACCAACCGCACTCTGAACACTGGTTCAAGGTTTTGAAGGTTCAAGTCCGTTGTGTGGGGTGTGTAAATCACCCCAATTACGTCTACATCGTTAATAATCCTGCCGCCGATGATGCGGAGGCAGGTGACTGCTTCTCCAAAGAGGAACTAAAAAACAAGCCGGAACTAAGAGCATATCACTACATATGTGATAGGTAAGTCATTATTCTGTTTTTGTAAAATTGTATACGTATCTGATAATAATGGTACTAATTTAAGAAGAATTTCAAGTTAATCTATCTAAACTATAAGTGTTTTTATTATTATGTTTCTGATTTATCTTTACAGATACTTCTGCTTTACTAGTTACCTTCCCTTTATCCGAAGGTATGGGTTCCTGGGGTGTACGGGCATTGGTAGAATAGAAGACATCACCTGGGCGAATGAGCATTCCAAAGATCTGGAAATGTCTCCCTCCCTTATTCGATTAGGTGAGTCTAGTAAAACTCTTAATACACTTTATTTATTTAATTAATTGTGAGTAGCTTCACTGTAACTCTTGAATTTTCTGCTTAAAGAAAATGATTTATAATATTACTTATAAAATCACTGTTAAGTTCCGTAACTGCTGAGAAATGTCAAAGTAGAAGAGTAGCTAAACAGTATTGTTTCCTGATAATGCCATGTATGGCCTTCTGTCCTACTTCTAACTTTGACATATTTTACTTTATTCACTTTGAAAACAGAAGAACTAAATTTCCTTTGTATCATAACTCATTCACTGTTTTTGGTTTTCTTTTTCAGCCCTAAAAGCGTGGCTGAGACAAGTGCCACCCAAAGTCATCAAAATGTAAACAGACTCGGACTTCTCTATGATATCACTAATTCGGTTTACTCAAATTTCTAATTTATTTTGTTTCACTGGGTTTTCTCCAGGACTATTTGATTTGATATAATGGATTTACTGAATTAATTTGTCTTAATAAAATTTAGATTCAATCAGAATGAATGGCTTGGTAATATGTCTTACTTACTGAATGGTCAGATAGAATTTGCATTTGTAGCCTGTAATGGGTTGCCTCATGTAGCCTGGAATCTTTAATGGCGTTCATCTGCATAGGGCATTTCATCTTACTTAAGTAGAAATTATCTGTAGCGTAGTCATTATCATCATTTCTTATACAATGTTCGGTTGCTTAGTGCATAATGCATGGAGTCTACTTTAACTCAGTATTCTATTGCAATTCCACAATAAGTTTCTCACTACCTTAACTTGTGTGGGTTTAACATGCACTTCAGAATCTAATGTTAATCAGCGGCGTACTGCATGCACTGCATAGTATTAGACCGAAAGTGTCAATTGCTATCTCTAATTTATTTGTAGAGTAGAAATTTAATGAAATTAGAAATTACCCTCTACGTTCGTACTCTTATTTCATGAAAGAGGGCGGAGCCATGTAAGGCTGGCGACGCCTGATTGGTTCATAATTATTATGAGTGATTCTTACTCTGACTACTTGTTGCTTCTAATTTCTGTCACGCCAACTGCTTACTTGTTATACTATATTATAATAAGTTTGTAGTAGTTGGAATGAGTTTGTTTATTCTTACCATGTGGTGTGTCAATTGTTTTTAAATTTCCTACCATACCGACTGTCTACTGTGGTATGCTATGTTACAATATCAACTTCACCTTCTTTTCATAAAAGATTTACTCCGTAAATCTCAGAGATGGAATGCAACGGGAATGATGCAATCTGCACATTCAGCGTATCATTCTCCTATATTTTGGAGGAAAGTAGAAATGTATGCTAATGTATGTTGTATTCAACCTTGTATTCTTTACTTTTTCACGAATAACAATGAACTAGTGAATGCTGGCAAACAAATCGTATGGGGTGTTTTTACATGTATTCAAGCCAGGAGGTTAGTGGTGGCTCTGATGAGTTGCTAAAGGCCAATGCCAAGGTTAACAATGCAGTTATTAAGAGCATAGTGTTTCTAAGTTTCAAGTGAATTTGCCTTCACTCAAGGCTGCTGCAAGTAACATTCTGCTTGTTTTATCTAGCAAAGAAGCGAAGTTACCTATTGCATATTGAATTTTCTACAGAACCTAAGTTGTTGTATCGTTTTATACACTGTTGTGACCCTTAGGAAATTATAATTTCCGAAATATTTTGTTTCCCAAATGCTGTACACAAACGAATAAAAAAACTTTTACTAAACGATTGCATTAACAACCATTCTGAATAGCAAAATAAAAAAAGATTAAAGTTATGCAAAATTACTCATAATTAAACTATGAGACTTATATCATAAAAATATACGTAAATTTTCATTACTTTTAATTGGAATATTTATTCCTGCAGAAACAATGATGATGGTTGTTTATGATTTATAGATAAACTTAAGCTTAATTAGAACAAGCAAATTTATGTAAATTTTGTCTAATTAAAACTTGCGTACCTTCACAAATAAAACAATAACAATTAAAATACCATTTGATTCATTCGCGTTTCATTTGTACTATTTCATTCGATTAATTTAACAAACCTTTTCTTGTGAAACTAATCTAGATTTAATTTTTAAGTTTTAAAAATATTTCTTTATCTTTTTTAAATTTAAATCACAAACTGTTATGTAATCACACAATTATTCAAAACAATTAATTTAGACAATTTTTACTGGCTATTAGCTTGTAATTCCATAGAATCCCAATTCAGAAAATTCAACTAATAGTTATAAATAATTCACAAATTTTAGATGCAAAAAAGTGCCCGAAAATTCATCTTCAAAGTTAATATTTTGCAAGTTTAACAAATTTTAAATATAAATCATTATTCTTTTAATCAAAAATCAATAATTTCCTGAACTTTCAATAAAATGCAAATGCCCTCCAAGAAGTAAAAGTGTACCTTTTACATTGGCTTATTCTTCTCAAACCAGTCCATTTGCTCTTTGACCTCAGGTATATCAGGATTTTCCTGCAAACAGTAAATTTTTGCTATTACATTTCTGTATAAGTGACAAAATAGAAAGTTTATAAATTTCCTATTTTTACCCAAATTAAATTGTGATCGTTGCAAGTTATGCTTTTTCCATCAGATACTGTAGCCTTACGGATAGCAACTGCACTACACATCTTTACATCAAACTCCTGGGCACACACTCCAAACAAGGTAGCTTTTACCTGTATGAAAAACTAATTTATGGTTTTTGATCTATTTTCCTTTGACATAAATTAACTGAAAATACATCATACCGATTTTCGAGAAGAATATACTATCCCTACGATTCGTATCTTACTTCTTCCAGTATCAGTATCTTCTAATTCTTCAATTTCGAATACCGTACCAACAACATAAAATATCATGTTTTTCTTGTCAGATACTTAATGATGCTATACATTAAGCTTTGTTTTACCAACGAATGATTTTGGGGAGCATGTGTGAAGGGTATCCAGACCCACAAAGTTATTTCCAAATCAACTTCTATTAATGTAAAGATTGAAGAAGACTTCGCGTGTATTTCATAAATTTTTTCAATCCCCGTCGGATATCCCTGATTAGCCTTGTGCAAAGAAAAATCTTCGAGCTCGAAAATTTTGTTCATCTTATAATATAAACATAAGATTGTTTTATTCACTTAACTTATGCAAATAGTTTTATAAAAACTTTTAATATACGTAAATTTAACCACCTGCAACTGTTGAGAAGCTCTAACAGCATCCTTTCCAAAGCAGGTGATGCATTTTTCACTTGATGAATCCAACGCGTGTATGTACAAAACATGACCTACTTTTTCTGCGGTTCTCATTTTTGATATGAAACTCACACGAAAGCGAATTTTCGAACCATCACTATAAACAAATTGTTTGTGCCATTAGCATCATTTCACTAGCTGAGTGAAAAATATTTGAATAAAAATTATTAACTTACTGAAATCCTTCTTGAAGATCACTGATTTTTTTTGTCTCGGACTTTTCATCGACATTAAAAAAGTCATACTTCTTTTTCTTTGTAATTTCCACATGATCGCCTGAAAAAGTGGCTACTCGTTTAGACTCTGAAAAGTAACTTACCTGTATTAAATTTCAAACAATACTACTGATAAGCAATACAAAGAACAAAGTGAATGATCAAACATTTTTAAAGTAACAGCAAAACAAATAATACCTTCATTGCTTCGTTTAGTAACAGGATTGGTTAAACATGACCCAACTGTGTTTTTCCCCACCGTACTCGTATCAACGGCACCAGTGCTTTTGCCTTAAAAATAATAAAAATTTACGTATATTCTCTCTTAATATTCATGCTTTTTATAAAAAACAAAATATAAAAATTTACCGTCTAGAGGTTTTAGCTTGGAATCAGATTTCTTTAATGGTGAAGACAGCGTCAAATTTCAAATACACGTGAATTTTAATTACTGCTTCCTGTTTTAGGAGTACTTCACTTAAGACAATACAAAATACAAGAAATCTAACTAAAGAAATAGAATTTACAAATATTACCTGTAGCTGTGAATGTGAAATAGTAGTTAAAAAACATAGTCACCATAGTAATCATACGGTTTACAAAATTAAATACTTGAGAAATCATGAATACTTACTGTTTTGCAGACGACGCAACTGCTCAAACTGAAATTTCTTAATACACGTAAATTCTGATGATTTCAACACGGAAGGAAGTAAAACTTGAAGTTGCAATATTCTTTACCTACAAAAAATAAATCAAGCTTAAATTCATTTACCATATCGTTTAAAAAGCACACCTAAAACAGTACACGTTAGGCAACGTCCATAAATGACGTCACACAAAAAACGCAAATTTTTGACCAACTCCCCCCCTATGTCACGCAAAAATGGCCGCCCTCCAATGTTAAAGCTTATGAAGACGCCTATATCGTCACACTGGCTGTGAGTCCCCCCCTCCCCAATTTTTGTGACATCATTTATTAACATTCCCTTCATAAAATCGCTCAAGGTTCAAGTTACGGTTGCCATTACAACAAAATTTTTACAAAAAGGGGCAAATTAAAAAGGACAGTTACCATAGCAACCGTAATTTTTACAAAAATGAAAGAATTGAGATAACATGCATAATTACGTTTTCGCACCCTCTTGACTGGTCAAAATGGAATTTCTCAAATACACGTAAATTCTGGTCATTCCTGTAAGCAAACAGTACACAGTAGAAAAAATGAAATATAATACATTTTGAAAAATATAAGTGTGCAGTACGAATACATATCATTATTACCAAAAAATTATAAATGTTAAAGACCCTTATTATCTTACGTTTTCTGTGACCCTCATTTTCGGACAAACTTCATTACACATTTACTGTCAATTTTATGCACTGGAGGAACCTCTTCCTACGTCGATGAATAACATGAGAACATGACTCTACAATGGATGCACCAAAATACGTACCAAGCTCCTTCTGTAACCAAATGCGTATTATCTTTATTGCTTTATGCAGATAGTGGTAGGTTCATAAATTCTAAACAATTTCATTTACCAAAGTACCCGCAATTTTACAAAAATTTAAAGGGTTAAGTAAAATGCACAATTACCGTTTTGCAGCCGTCTTCACTTATCAAAATGGAATTTCACAAATACACGTAAATTCCGCTCATTCCTGTAAGCAAGAAGTAGAAAAAATGAAATATACGTAAATTTTGAAAAATATAAAGCTTGCAGTACCAATAAATATCATAAAAACCAAAAATTATAAATAGTAAGGACGCTTATTATCTTACCTTTTTTGTGAGCATCCTTTTCGCACAAACCTTTCACATTACACATTTACTGTCAATTTTGTGGACTGGAGGAACCTCTTTACAAGTCAATGAATGACATGAAAATATTACTTTAAAATACACCACCAAAATATGTAACGAAATGCGTATTATCTTTATTCCTTTATGCAGATAGTGGTATGTTCATAAATTCTTAACAATTTCATTTTTAGCAGATTAATGATGTTAACAAATCTACATAAGTTATCATACTTTACGTTTAAACTTTATAAATGATCATAAATACTATGCGCTATTGCATCGTAAAGTCAATC
>JAQFZZ010001138.1:0-12454 GCA_034696405.1 Isotoma caerulea
AGGATGGCGAGTTTGCTATCAAAATTCCGAATCGACTATTCGGACCTCACAACTATTTCGGATATAACGAAAAAAGCTGAAGGAACAAGTAGGGCTTTCTTTGATTCCCTTATTAAAGACTTCCGGGGTGAGCCTGATGAAGGCGCCAATGCTGGTAAGTTCTAAACTCTGTCAAGTTTTTTAAGTACATTTTTGGAATGTTTTTTACATGATATTTAAAACTTCATGAGAGTACTTCATAAAAAACGGGCTATAAGGTTTCCAGTCTATTTTTGCACTTACTCTTTTTTAATGTAAATGTTTGTTAATAAATAAAAGTTCTTTCATTTAAAGGTAGAAAAATAAGGAATATTCAACTCTAAAATTTTAAATGATAGGAGAATAAAATTAGAAACATTTGTCTTGTTAAGACCTATTTTCTGAGAAACTATTCTTGACAGTCTTCGTTTATCATTAAGTTTGAGATTTTATTGGTTTACAAAGGGAATTGGCTTTTTTTACTGGACAATGAATGGGAGTGAGGTAATTACATCAAGGAAAGTATTATACAACCTTTAAAGCAAACATGGTCAGCATGGGTCGAAATGTCATTTTGCAATTTATGGCTTATTCTTTGTATTTTTATACCGACAGGAAATAAAGTGAGTCGGAGGTTAGAATGACTTGGTTGGAAACCCAGGGTCCTTTTAAAATGCCAATTAAATTTAGAGTTTATTTATGGCTTTAATAAATTGGGTTGAGAAGTTACTGCGAGTGGGATAAGTTATTTCAGGCAGACTTTAAAATCTAAATTAGTCACCAGGTTGCGTAGAAAAAATGGAAAAAATATTCTTAAAAGAAAGAAGTAATTTTCGAAAAACGAAAGAAGCGTTTTATTTTAAGTTGGAAGTTTGAAGAAAGAACCCTGTTTTATTTTTTATTAAGAAAAAAAGTAGTGTGGGTTTACTCTTGATAAATTAGATTTGAGCTTTTTGAATCATGAGAAATCTCATCTCATTGAACTTTCCCATTTTTATTAGTTTTTTTCCTACTCTACCTTATGGACTTTTTTGATTGAATCTCTTCCTCATTTTGTCTTCCTTGCTTTTTTACTTTGTGGCATTGAAATACTCTACAAGGTCTGTTCACTTACTTTGGGACGGTTTATCATTCCCAAATTATTTTAGATGATAAGCAAATACATGTAAAGCAATTTATGAACAATTGATAAAAATTAATTTTTTTTGTAGAAAAAGACAGTGTAGGTAAATAAGGTAGGAAGTAGAAAGATAGGGGCAAGTAAATACAATTGAGAATGGCAGACTGGGTCTTATCAATTTAACTTGAACTTTTCTACCTCAGCAAATCCTCTTTTAGTTAACTACGCACTTTCTACTTTCACTCATTTCCAGTACAAAAAGAGTTTATGTGAAAGGTCATTTGGAATTTGAGAGGGAAGTCGTGTCCTATCTCTTAATCAGAGGCTGAATGTGAATACGTCTTCACTTTTGTTAACTTTTCTAAGGAGATAGAAAAACTAGGTTGATTTAGAGATAATTTTACATAATGGGTGGTGTTAAATAGATGTTTGATGTGGGCATTTTTTTCAAGGGTTTATGTTAGAGTTTTAGAACGAATTTACTTTTCGGACATTTCAAAAATGCTAAATCTTGTTAAATGAAGAAATGTTTTCAGTTTTTGAAGGATAGACTTCAGATTTTCAAAGAAAAATTTAACAAATGTAATTTCATTAAAAAGACTTAAAAGAATAAAACTTTAATGTTGGTGTGTAAGACAAATTTAGAGTTTTAAAAATGTTATCATCGTTTCATAATAGGTTTAAGAATTAGGGTTTTCTTATTCAGCAAAAGGAAACTTTCTTATGAAACTTTTGGAGTGTGTTGAGTAAAAGGAATTATAGTATGTGAGGCAAGTTGAGACTGATTTATTAGACATCATAAATATTATTATTCATAAGTAAAAATTAGATATATAGTTTTATATAAAAGTCAAAATATGGTGTAAAAATAAAACGGTGAATCCCATAGCCTGTTTTTTAGCATTTCTTTGCCATAATAAAAAGGCTGAAGAAACTTAAAATTCATATTAATGAGTACGGACATGGGCCGATGTAATAATTTATAGTGAGTGATATTTAATGCATGGCTTTTAATTTGACATTTTCAGATGAAGGAGAGACGTCGATGTTGATAAGTGAGTCTGAATTATTGGCCCAAAAAGAGAAGACAAATCGTCACCTTCGACTCAGAGAACTTTTGCATGAACACTCCAAGTCATCCAATCTCATCGTCATGTGAGTCTCCTCACTTTTTTTTACTTTTTTCTGATGTGTAGGGCTTTTGTAATGAATATGTGATGTGAATTTAATTGGAGTAATTGACGAAAGATGAAAGGCGCCGCTTGTGACATTATTCATAGGGGGCTTTTTGTCATGAGTTAATTGGCTATAAATCAATGAAAAATGTCATACTCGGGAATTGGGATAACTCAATTAATAGTTTGGTATAAGACATCGGGATCGGATTTTATTTTAGGATCTTTTCCTGAAGATTTTCGAAGTTATTGAGGTAGGAAATTCAATTGATAAATATTTACGAAAGGCGGAAAGGAAATATTGAAATTAAAATTTTTAAAGTTAGAATTTAAAGTTTTTAAAATAATGTTTTTGGCTATTATTAGTAAAAAAAATTCCAAACGAAGTTTTTAACAATATTCAGTAGAAACGAGGTTCATTAAAAATATTGAAGGCTGTTAAGCTTTGAAAGAATATTTTTTAAATTAGCCTTTTTTGTATGAGCTTCATTTTATTTTTTTAGTTGAAAATGGAAGAAATTTCCTGGTATTTCGATTGACGTAAGTTAGGTAGAAAGGGAAATACGAAATAATTATATTGTCGGATGGAGAATTTTGTAAAAGTCCAAACGGAAAGTTCATTCAGCAGGAAGGAAAAGCAGGTGAAAGGACTTATAATTCGATTTTGAGAATTTTGCTTACTCTTAAAAAATGTGGAGTTCTTTCTTATTTCGTCGTACGAGGAATGGTTCATAAATTATAAGAACATTTTAAGTTGATTTACATAAAAAAGTGTCGAGTTAGAAAAATTACCCATAAGGTTATGGATGGCTCATTTTTTCTTTTGAAAAGCTTCTTATAGGTTGATTTAATGGAATTGCGATGACAAGGAGGAAACAATTTATTGAATAACATGCTTGTAGGAAATGTTGGAAAATGTTCAGTGGACTTTTTATTATTACCCATCCGAGAATTTTTTTCAGTAAAAGGACAATTCATTTCAACTGTATTATAGGAATGAGAAGTAGGAAGAGTTTAGTTTGCTCTTGTGCAAAATTATTTCTAAGGAAGGGGATTGTATATAAGTCTGACAAATTCGAATGAGTTAAGTTGACTAGGAAGGAAATTGAGGATTTCCTTCAGAGGAAATTCGGTATTTGTTAAAATCCATGAGAAATTGTAACGTTTGATAGCTTTTACAAAACATTCTGAATAAGTTTTATAAAATAAAATGTATGTGTTTTTTATGTATTTTCAGGACGTTGCCTGTGCCTCGGAAAGGTGTTGTGTCAGCCCCACTTTACATGGCATGGATTGAGACGCTTACAAAAGACATGCCACCTTTTCTACTTGTTCGAGGAAATCAATCTCAAGTTCTTACTTTTTACTCATAAGTTTCTTAACTTCTTTTGTTCCCCTGTGGAGATTAGCTTTACTAATTTCAAATCTACTAAATGTTTTTTTGTTTTAAAGGCTTTGTTAAATTAAGCTACGATTGAAATTTATATCTTCGGAATTTAAACAAAAATTTAATACGCGTTTTTTAGATTTTAGTTAGTCTTTAGAATTTAGAAGTGAAATGGAATATTAAATCTACTTAACCGTTTTTGAAGGTGTTTGTTTAAAATATATATATGTTTTAGTTTGAGTTTAAGTTAATATATTCTTTGTGGAAAGTCATAGATGATAATTATAAATTAAGATGTGTTATTCTAGTGCGGAATTATGTATGAAGAAAAACCAGAATAAAAACCATTTAAAGTAATTCGATATCCTCTTTTTATTTATTTTATTAGAGGTATTAAGTTTAAAAGTTATTTTTAATTTTTGGGAAGAAGGCTGCTATAGGCCTTCTGTGTTGAAAGGTCCCGAAATGGTTTCAAGACATATATAAAAATTAAAAGCGAACGACCTGTATTGACCAGTAGTGAAACATCTTGTAGGTGTATTTTCTACACAATCAGGGTAAAATGAATGTCTGGTGGCCCCTTTTTCGGGTTTACCAGTGTCAAATGTGCTGAAGTCCATCCTACCCAGCAAAACGTCTTTTCCTGCAATAAATTGAAAAAATAAACGGATGTTAAAGGTTTGGAATAATGGTGAGAGTTCACTAGCAACTGTCGTTAAAAATGTAGGTTTTTTCATTAATTTAACAAATGTTACTATATATTATAGTAACAGGAATGGAAGGATTGTATTTTGCAAACTGAAACAGCACATTTAAAACATTTCGAAAACTTATTAAACTTCTGATTACAAACATTAAATGCTAACAATTATACCTTCCATTTCCTTGAAGTGAAACTTTAACATTTCTGTATTGCTTTATACTCGCTTGAGTTTAGTTGAGTTTTTGTATCAAATAGAATATATCCTTTTTCCTCGCAGTAGTCTTTGGCCTCAAAGTAATTCCTCTAAAAAGTGACAAAGCATTAAAATACGTTTATGTTTAGTAAAAATTACCTGCTCGAAGTACATGAAAATACTTCTTATTGAAATAGCGTAGACCTAAGCAGGGCAAACTATTCAACACTGGTCCTCCAAATTTAATTTTTGAATTTGAAATGGATAGTGCATGGCACTCGCAAGTTTAAGTTAATAAAAACTACTAGATAGACAAATAATCAAAATCTACTTTGGTACTAGAAGTGTATATATATTTTATTTCAATTAAAAATCGAAGCTGGATACTTTGCAGCGAACACATCATAGGCAAAATGTGTGTGTGCAATTACATCCATAATTTATGAAAATGAAGAATTAATATTTGAAAATTTAATATTTTTGTGTTCCATATTTTTTACATTAAAGGTAGGAATATCTACTGTTACGAACGAATAAAAAACCTGAGCGCATTAAAACATTAATCATATATAACAGAATCCCTAAGCTAATTCAAAGATGAACCGGTAAACGGTAGTGGATTAAATTATACATGAAACATTGGGGGGGGGGGGTTAGGTTAGGTGGCATTTCATAGTCCACATTACATAGTTCGGACATTACATAGTATTGACATTTTATAGTTTACACGCTTCATAGTTGACTTATTACATCTAAAAATCCTCTGAAAGGTATCAAATTATCTGTGGAATAGGTGCATAAAATGGATTTCGAGGAAATCCAAGCAGTTACCATCATCGATTATAAATGTAAGCTATTGTGGTAGATTAGTAAATTATCTACAATTAAATACAATTAAAACAAAAATTAGATCAGATAAATACTCAAAAACCATTTTACACAGACGCTTCTCCCACCGGATGGAGCTTATATTTAAATACTGTTCAATCTAGAGGATTTTGGACTGTAGAGCAGCAAAAACTGCACATAAATGAGTTAGAACTGTTAGCAATAGAAAAGGGATTACTTACTTTTGCTAGAAATGGAGAACAATGCAACATTTTATTACGGGTTGACAGCCAAGTAGCCATTGCATATATTAATAAGTATGGGGATTGTCATGCGGCCTATTTACACTTAATTGCTAAAAAAATTGGGGTTTTTGTCAACATAAGAAGATTTTTATTTTTGCTTCATAAATTAAGAGTTCTCATAACACTATTGCAGATAAACTCTCTAGGGAACCATTAGATGAAAGTGACTGGAGATTAGGTGAAGAAGCTTTTCGTAAAATTACATTTACCTTTGGCTTATCTGACATTGATTTATTTGCAACACACTTGACAACGCAATGCAGAAAATTTTGCTCCTGGTTTCCCGATCCTCTTGCAGATGAAATTGATGCGGTTACTATAGAATGGAATTTTGATTTACCATATGCATTTCCTCCATTTGCATTAATTCCCAGAGTAAAACTAAACAAATACCTAGTAATAAAAATCATTCTGCCTCGTATTTTTAGTCAATTTGAGATATTTTTCTTCGGTTGTTATTACTTTTAATTGAATCCAAAAACTTAATTGCTAAAACTTAAATTATTAGTATTTCTTATTCGCAAAGCTTTAGTTTGTGAATGATAAATAATTTGTGTAATTTCCGGCTATAATGTTTTTAATTTAGTTAATTAGTATAATAATATGCCGCAAAATTTTGTATAAATCGTTTGAATTCGATTAGGCCGACCCGAATTTCGATGCCACAGGAGAAATAAAATAAATTTAAAATGATCCGAAATCGTCATAACCCAATTCGGATCAAGTTGAAAGTCGCAAAGGTCTGCAATATTAATAAAAAAAATTAATAATGATGATTAATCATATCGGAGTTTATCAGCGTTTTTTAGTAAACTGTAAACTACCACCAGTAAGGTAACTGTAATACACTATCATGGTATTCGTAAATTTGCTGTAAAATATGTTGAATTATGTCTCTAAAAGAGCTAAAAAACTATAAAAAGCTATTTCACTGCTGTTAAAGTATGAATCAATATGACATTATACCTATTCTATTAAACCTACCAAACATCATATTGATCTTTGATCGATCGTAATATTTGTATCGAATGTCTAAATTTTATAATTTTGCTTAAACTAGAAAGCTTAACATATTCGCAGTTGGTATTTATATTTTATTCAGGTTACGACCACAAGTATAAAATAAATATAATTCTTAGTTGCAACACCTTTTAACGAGCTTAGAAATGTATGAAGTTGCAACCTGAGACAAGTTACAAACCTTAAGTCATCACCTACAAGTTGCAACACTTAAGTCAACCCCTACAAGTTGCAACACTCAACACATCTTTACTGCATTTTTATATTTAATGTAAACAATGGAATTGTAGTTTGTAAGAGAAATAAAAAAGCCATGCATTCAGTGGAACCAGTAGTGCGGTGTATACGCTAGTTTATGAAATAAATAAGAAAAAAATTTAAAAAGTGTAATGTTAATTTGATTTAAAAATACAAAGGAACAGCATTTAATCATTTACACATTTATTGGCTATATATGTAGATATTTAGAAAGCTATCACAAGCCCTCCGTATTGAATGGCCCAGATTGCTCCTCCAGGCACATCACGAAGTTGGGTGTGAACGATCTAACGTTCTGATTTGTGAAACAGCCTTTGGGGTTGCCGGCGGAACAATCAAATAACCGCCAGCTTTTTCTCACTCCGCAGACTCCGGTACCACGGCTGCATGTATTGTTGCTATTTCCATTCTCCCCATAGTTGAAGTCCATTCTTCCAATGAGCACAGTACGTTTTTCTCCTATACCTAATAGAACAAACTGGGCTAGAGATCAATTTCAAAATTATGTAGTGAAAGCGAAAGCCTGATTAGCGCAGACATATTATTAAGTGGCGAAAGCTGCTTTATAAAAAGGTTTGTTGGTCTATCGTGGAGCGGTATTATGGTCAGGTGGGTCTCAGTGGACTGATGGTAAGAGCTCACCTGAGCTTGATTGGTGATGTGGAGGTGAGGTGGAAGATGAGTTGGCATTTTAGTGGATGTAGGGATTCACAGAGAGAAATAGGCAGAAGGGAATAGGAGGCAGAGAAAGAAGGTTATATCTGTCTTGACTCCAAGAGTACTTTTTGGGATTTAGGAAGTAATTTAGTATTTCTATTTTGGTTTAATTGTGTATCTATCATTCTATTAAGTGAAAATAAGTGTAGTGAATGTGTGAACAATTGCAATAAGCCTGCAGTGTGTAAGAATAAATAATTAAGGCATAATAATAATTTGATGGTGAAATACAACTACATATAATAAGTGAATTATTTTGATATGGTGGAAATTGATAATAAATTTCTCTATTAGAATAAATCGTATGTGTCCCATTTATTCCACACTGATTTAATCATCTCTAGCTGCGCTTGTGTCAACCTAAGGGATCATATTGCTGAGGTAAAGGTCAATCAAGGTATTATTATGCAAAGGGAAATATTATGATGATGCTGGTATACAATCAAATGGGCAAGGTATAGACCAGAGTGGGAACTCATGTTAAGTTCTACTCAAATGGTCCAACCTATAAGCCAGATTGTCGGCATGTATCTGAAATAAGGTCAATAAAGGTCATCAGGGTACATGCAACCGGCACAATCGTTACAAAGACCACAACTTTTATGACTTAATTTGTAGTTTTAAAAATTTAAGTAAAACTCATATATGATCATTTTAATATCGAGATAAGTGGGAAGCGGTAAACAATACAAGAGATTACTGATGCAGAATTTTTAAGTATAAAATGGTACATTGTGTGGCGCAAGAGAAAGTGATAGTGAATAAAAAAAACTGCACTTACCTTCCATTTTCTCTGTATAATAAGTGTAAACCAATTCTTCTAGTTCATTTTCCTCCTCAGCATTTATTATTGTAGTGTTGTCCCACACCTTTAAACCCTTAATCTGGCAGTAGAATTTTGCCATTTCGTAAGAGCGCTGTAAAAACAGTTAGAGTCAATGGATAAGCAACGTAGCCAAAACAGGGGGGATCTAAAAAAATCTAAGGTTTTCCAATGAGCACCAATAGTGATAAGGGGGCGCGAGGTATTCAACCTTTCATAGTATCCAGCTACAAAGTTTATGCACAATCCCTTATGCGAATTTATGAATTAGGAATGCCATAAGTCCTATAAGTTCTATTAGATTATGATTCTTAATAAGGAAAACAAATATCACTCAAAAACTCTTTTGGAATAAGACCTGTACATCTCTCCTTTTGTTTGATAAATATTTCAATAGGAAGTAGTATCAAAATAGTTCAATATTATTTATCAAAATGGTTTTTAAAGTTATAAAAACATACTAATTAAATTTGAGATTAAGTAATTTAACCCAAAATTTAATATTTTATTAAATAGCGAATGCTTTTTCATAGGAATGCTACATCCGTACGTCGGCCTGTCACGCCATTTATCTCAGGAACAGATTTACTCAAGAATTTTTGCGTTGACTTCGATAAGTCAGTAACGTTGTTTTTGAAAATCAGAAAAAAATTTGAGAAATTAAGAACAATATTGCATGCGGTTTTTATGAAACATTCTCATGAACTGAAACTGATGGAAAACTACTAGCATGTTTGAACTATTTGTCAAAGACAGTGAAACTACCCCATAGAGTAAAGGCTGCAAAATTTAAATATAGTCATACGCAACTAACTTGGACTGGTCTTCCTCAATTTAGCGGCATTGAGCATATCCATGTTCTCTATGCCGCTATATTGAAGTAAAAGTTAGTTGCTATCGACTGTAACGATTAAATCCAATGGTGATAATTTAATGCTGCCATAAGGAGTTTTAATATTTTGAGAGCAAAAAATTTAAAAAAAAAGCTTTGCTTTGGTAAATCTTAATAGTAAATTACCTGCTGGGTACCGATATACCAATTGTACTTCTTACTTTCCCCAATAAAGTTTATTTCGTCATTGTAGTAGTCCTTTTCCTTAGCTTCTTTTTCTAAAACAAAATTATTATGGTTATTAAAGTTTCATAAATACTTAAGATATACGATGAGACTGGTTAGTGTGATACAATTTAATTAAAATATAGCAAGAAACTTTCTATGAATTTCTAAAAGCGACAGTTTCCTGAGAAAGATCCAAACTAACGTTGAATAGATGGGTATGGGACTAACGATAGAGACGTAGACTGAGAGAGCAAAACTATTTGCAAAAGATTTGAACACCAACGACAGCAGATTTTCTGGCTATTAATTGTACGAGCCTACATTTGTGTAAGTTTGGAGCATAATGCAGAAGAATTTAAAATTTTCCATTCACTATTAGTAACTAGACAAAATGCGTAAGACTTCAAAACGGAAAATATTCATGAAAAACTATGAATCGGGTTTAGTTAAAATATTTAACGTCATATATGGTTATGTGGTATAGTGATATAATTTATTAACCTTCTTTGCTGGTAGTGTAGCACACGGATGTGTACGGGAATTGGCACAAAGGACGGTGACTTTCGGCTTTATTACCTTCTATGTCATCAAGCCCTGTCACAAGTTTACCTTCTCTGAGTTGAATCCAAAGATTTAAGGTGTTTTGCTGAAAAATTGTAAATGCATATCCTTTGGTTTGCAATGTTATAAACATAAAGCTCTGAGGTATGAAATGCATTAAACGTTTTTACGTTATCATTTTAGGTTCATGAATACGAACAAAAATATGCATTTGAATGAAAATGTCTTACTTCCCATAAATTTGGCTCTGCGTTGATCCAAAATCCAAACGGCTGTCGATTTGTGTAAATGTTGTACCAGTGACGCTTAACCTCGTTAAACATTTCGCCCAAAGCTATAACATCTTCACGTTTATCTTTATCTGTGAGTTTGTCTTGCAGAAATGTCTGTATGGCGATCCAGTCAGCAAGATGCGCGATCCCGGGAAGATTAAATTGAAATTTTTCATCTTCACAGAAACGTTTAACCGTTTCGACAGATTGTGATTTTGGTTTAAAATCATCATGGAAGACGTATTTAGAGTTCTCCGCAATCCTGTGCCATCCTGATGGCAACATGTCGCAGTTTTCCTTTTCTAAAATTTAATACATTTAAAATATGTTGAAGCGAAATTTAATTAATATAACATAAATTTTATACCTTCCCATTTCGAACTACTCATAAGTGGTTTTGATAACCCAGGGTCCTTTATGAAGCTTGAGTAATTGTTTGAAGTTCCAAAGTCAAAGCATATGAAACATATAAACACTGCAAGGTTTTTCATTTTTAAATACAAAATTAAGCTAAGCTGTGATTAGTGGTTTTGTAGTATTTGGCTGCTGCGTTAAAGTTTATGACTGTACTGAAATAATTATTGCGCTGCCTCTATCATCCCGGAAATGTTAAGAGCCTCTTCAAAGAATTATGTTGTTGATATCTTTTTCATAAAATTATTTCATTGGTTGAACAAGGGCCAGGCCAGGAGGCTTATATTAGTTTTATATGGCTTAGTATAGGATGCATAAGTATACTATTGTATAATGAAACCTTATTGGTTATTAATTTAAATTAAAAATTTAAAATCAAATAAGGCAACATTATTATAAGATATGAAACTGGTCCCCATACACTTTAAGCTTCGCAGGTTATTCACAATGATTTGACCTCTGAGCTTACATATTAAACGAAAAGTGGACCATATAATGTCAGGTTTTTTAATTTAAAACTAGGCCAGGAGGCTCATAATTTTTAGCTTTTTCTAACCGTTTATTTGTAATATGATTTCGTATATGTTCATTTTGTGCTTTCAAACATGTAAACAGAGTATGAACAAGTACAAAACAGATCTCAGATTTGTTTCCGGGTTATTGAAAAGTTACGTTAAATTAAATATAGCCAGAATTACCATTTTCGTACTTGTACATTTGCTGTAAAATATGTTGAAATTGCTAACTAAAGAACTACAAAAATAAATTAAAAAGTTATGATTATGCTCGATGACATATGGGTTTTTGTATGGAACACATATCTTAGAATTTTACCTTTACTGGAAAGCTTTAAATATGACAGTGTAGTTTGTTATATTATGATTACTTTAAAGCATAATTAGAAATCCAATTTAACTCATATGCAGTATTAGATATTTTAATTAGGAATTTCGATGAAAGTATTAAAAACATTACAGAATGAAATATTGTTCATTGTCAATTTCCATTTAGATATCAAGGGATCGAAATAAAGTATTAAATATATTTTATTTAGAGTGTTTTGGGGTCATATATTAATGTAATGGCTGCAAACTAGAATGAAAGAACAATTAAGTGGGAGAAATTCAACCGCAATTCCGAAAGCTATTTAACCTTTTATTCACTCACATTTACGTATTCAGAACAAATATGAAGCTACCGTGTTGATTTTGGGTACACGGGCAGTAAATCCCCTGGCATAACATCCCGGACATTCATCCCCGCAAATTACATTGCTGGACACTACATCCCCTACAAATTATATCCCCGTGCATTAGGTCCCCAAAACATAAATATGTTTAAAAATTTTAATAGAAACATAAAAAAACATTAAAGTTTAGATAACGGAAATTGTCACTCTATTCTGTCTTACAAACTTATACTTCAATTTACGGATGTATTAATAGCGTTACTTTACTCATTATTAGTATCGTAAGATACTATTGCGAATGGGGTTGCCGTCCGTCTGTCTGTCCGTCCGTCACCACGATAACTCAACAACTGTTTGACATAGAGACTTGCAATTTGGCATACCCATTTCTAATTTTACAGATGATTTTTC
>JAQFZZ010001139.1:0-12450 GCA_034696405.1 Isotoma caerulea
CGTCTAAAGCTATCACCAACAGACGTTTCAGATTGTCAACTGAATCTATTGTGAATAACCTTTATGTTGCTGTCAGGCAGGATTTGTTTCAATATAGAATTATATCATTGATTTCGCTACTTCGGGATAGTGGATTAATTTATATGCATCTGGGAAATCAAAAGTTGATGTTTTTTAAAAGAACAATACAAAAGATAAAGTCTAGCCAGAAAAATAATTTTTATGTTAAATGTGGTCCAACTGCACTTCGCTTTGAGCATATACAAGCTTTTATTGTTATTTTAAGCGGGATTATTGTATTAGCGGCGCTGGTTTTTATTTTTGAAAATGTAACTGTGAGATTTTACCAAGTAGCCGAACCAGATGACAATTTTGTAAGCGAGGACTATTATTTTGGGAAAATGTATACTTTAACTGTTCAGCCAATCCGTTTGTTCGAAATGGAATAGACTCTGTAAGCCCAATGTGTTTCTTGATATTTTTGTTTTAATAAAAAAAATGCTGATTAACAACAAGTTATTTATATTTGTCACTATTGATTTTTTACATTATTACTATTACCATACCACCAGTTAATGAATTAATCTACCAAGTATTAGCACATTAAGCAAGTATTGAGAAAGTTTCTTGATTATGATTTAAATTCAGGAATTACCTGTAGTATTGGACATGACTTTCTTTGACAGTCACAAAAGGTAACTCAAGGACTCACACTTTTGCTTGAGTATTTGCATATGTCTATAATTTCTCTCACAACAAATATTCTACCTGAGATGTTTGATTACCAAGTAGATAACCGTATATTGTGTTCAGTGATAGACAATTTCGGATAAGAACTCCTTATGTTTCGCTTGAATTACATATGCATGTAAATATTAAGGATGTAAAAGGTTTAAAACTCAGCTATAAAAATGTTTTATTCTATTCTGAATTTTTTAAAATACTTGATAATATACTTCATTATTTGACAATTTATGAACTCCACTATTGCTTAGATTTGTGTATCGCTAAATTATCAAATTCAACTATTTTATTTCTTACAAAAGGCATGAGACTAAAATTGAGATTCCTAATTTCACGATGTAATTTAAGTAGCATAAAAACGTTATTTCGAAATAGATTTTGAAATCTGTACAAACCTAGATAATTATTTTACATTATTGAAATTTTTTTCCGACAATACTTTATTAATGTAAAATAATTTAACTTTATGATAAATGAACGGAAGTTATAACATTAATTTGTTTGTAAGGAGAACTTAATGAGCCTATCTTTAATTGGATTTTGTACAACTTTTGCATGCAAAATATATATTTTAAGATTAGCCGGTTTTTTACAAGCTCAAAAGTTTATTCTGATTTTATATCAAAGAGACATTCCAATGGGGGATAAAAATACTTGTTGAAATATAGATAATTGTTCTGTTACTTACATGACAAATTGAAACTCATAACTGCAAGGAAAAAACAGCGATAAAAATTGATTATAGATTTTGGGTTGCACAACGCACTAAAGAATAACTACTCTGTTTCGAGCAAGGTTTTGGTATGGGATTAATCACCTAATTAAAATCAGTGATTAATACCACTTACCACTGGTAAAAATGATAGCAGTTTAGTGGTTTTTACTACTTTAGTGGTAAAAATGATTTATATAAGAATTTTCCAGTATGAGAATTATGTAAGGTAGTTAATATTTGCAGGGTAACTAGTTAATTAGTTATCATTTATGTTAATTAATTATAATTAAGAACTATGGACATGTTTATTTAACATGCGATTAAACACCTTAAAATTAATATAGAAATAATATTACACATTTGAATTAATGGATATATTTTAACTTATAAAATACATGCAACTTTTTCTGTTATTGTTTCACATAATTCAAAACTAACCATAAACCACTTGTCCCTTTTATAATGACCATTTTGCCAAGTTATAAATTAATAGAAATTGGAAAAATATAAAATTGATTAAAAGGATTATGAATTATGAAAACAATAATTTTTCGAATTAGGCAACAAAAACCTGAAATTTGGATTTCTATCCAATAAATATAGGTAGTAGAAATATAAATCCATAAAATGTTTTTTTAAAGTGTGGTGTGAAGTGTTTAAACAAGATCTTTACTTTTTGAAACGTTTAAAGTTGGAAACTGTAGCGATTATAATTTTGCCATTCAGTAGTCAATGACCTTTCTAAATGCATATAGTTTTTACCATTTTTACCATTTTTACCATTTTTACCATTTTTACCATTTTTACCACTTACCAGTGGTTTTAATTATTTTTACCAGTGCTATGGTAAAAATGTCTTAAAAGTGGTAAAAACGAAACCCTGGTTTCGAGTTTTATTTATTTATTATGCAAATGTTTAATCATGGAAATAGATTATGGTAGAAAATAATTAGAAATTCATTGTGTAAAAAGAGTTACATGTAATTATGTGCAGGAAACGTGTAATCTTATCTTATGAATGAATTCACTAGAACTGCCTGAAGATAAATTTTACATTGATTTTACTTTACATAGAACTGCAATTTAGGGCTTTTTATGATAAGAAACGGAGTATTTAGTCTAAAGTCTGCATTTCACTTTTTAATTTTTTTTCATTTTTTCCTTTCACAATTTTAGGTTTTTGGAGAAAAGTTCTTCACGTAAAAGATTTAGAGTTTCAATTGTTTTTTACAATGACTAAATTTTTGATTCTTGATTTCGTTCTTGCTTCGTTTTGCTATACTAATGGCAAGGCTTTGAAAGGAGAATTTAAAGAGGCTAGGGCTTACATTGTGATGGGGCAGTAAGTCAACGATTTATTAAGTAGCGAAAGCTACTTAATGGGAATGCTCTGTCTGTCTGTCCGTCTGTTAGTCTGCCCGTCACCCAATTTATCTCAGGAATGGATTGAACTTTTGACATGCGATTTTTTGCGTTAGACTCGTTAGGTCAATATAATCTTTGGTATTGCAAATCAGCAGGCTGCAACAAAGAGCACTGGTCGCGTTAATGAGTGCTTCAAAGCGCATAATACGTAAACATCATATAATATATGATTTAATATCTACAAAACGTCATAAACTCATCTGTGATAATCGTTTTTGTCTCAAGAGGTCAGGGAGGTCACAAATTGAGGTCAAAGGTAAAAAATGGTCAAATTTCAAGTTTTATTATTTGGATAGGTCTTGACGAGTGGAACAAGATAAATTAGGACACTAATAGTCTAGGATGACCTTTAAGGTCACAAAATGAGGTAAAAGGTAAAAAAAGGTCAAATTTCAAGTTTTATATATTTGGATAGGTCTTGACGAGAGGATCAAGATGAGATAAGACTTTAATAGGCTAGGGTGACTTTTAAGGTCACAAAACGAGGTCAAATGTCAAGTTTCAATTTTTGTGTATTTGGATAGGTTTCGACGAGTAGGTCGAAATGAGTTGTGACAAAATTCGAAATACCGTTTCAAAATGTTCTATTCTTTAAAAACATTCAAATCAAGTACATATGAAACGTGCAGCTTTCGCTACTTGGTTACACCCGTACTTGATATGGTTTATTACAAATGTTTCAGATGGACCTGATTTACACTTGTACAAAGGAAATAATGAAAAGATCGGCTGGACAAATGTGATCTCCATTCCTTCGCTGGAAAATCCAGAGAATCGACTCTTGACAAATAATGCGCTGAAATTACGCTTCAGGGTTAAGGTTTTCCCCAAATTTAAGGAAGAGGAAGTCGAGGTAAATTCATTTTGGTTTTAAATTGTCCATACGCTGGAAGTTGCCCAAAATTAATTGCTATAATTTTTTCATAATTAAGGAGGAAGGACCATCAGAAAAGCAATTATTGATTCAATGGGAAGAGCGAGATTTACTGGAGAAATTAAAGGGTCAAGAGATTTAAGATTATCAAGCGTTTTTAGATCTAAATGTGACGAAGGATTTCGGAGCAGGTCATTACTGGGGAGGTCATCGGTTCTTGTGAGGGAAATCAATCATCAGAATTACCTGGGACTTAATATGGAACTCATTGACAATGATGGAAATTGGAAGGAACTTTTCGCCTCTTACAATGTCACGCTTCTTGACTCTCACTCAAGAATTGTCAAGGAGTTTTGTAAGATATTTTTTCTTGACAATAATTATTTTGAAATACTTAATCATTTATGTGTGCTTATCTATATAATTATTTTTTTTTTGAATTTGCAGAAATCGCTCCAAATGATTTCAAGTCTGTGTCTGCCCGACATTCGTATTTCATGTTGATGAAGGACGTGGAGGAAGTGTTGAGACGTGGAGATTTACTCACAATTCGAATTTATTTCGACCTTCGAGCCAAAAGACAATCTTTCAATGTCGAAGTCATTCGATAAGTTTATATTTTACAGAAAAGGCATTTAAGTGTAAATAAATGTAGAGAATATTCAAGGCTGATTCATATAGATCATAGTTTTTCTAGGGTGGTTTTAGGATATTTTAAATATTTATTTATGTAAGTTATGTTTGATAAGGCATAGTTTCCATTTTTATTTTATTTTATAGAAACTTTGTGATGAATCATTTGAGTAATAAAATATTTAAGCAAGCAAAGGGTCATTAATTATTTATTCTACACAAAATATCGATTTATTAATACCCTGTGCACAAGTTAAAAAAATGAATTAAAAAACGTTGAAAAAACGATGACATTTTCAAGGTTGTTTTATTTCGGAAATTAAGAGGCGGAAGGGGAATTTCTCAAGTTCGAAATAAAGTGACCTCATGATTTTAAACTTTTGTAGTATTTTGAAATTTGCTCTCGATCTGGAGGACTATAACAACATCGTCTTGGCAGGTTTAACGGACTCGATTGTGTTTTTGCACTTTCATTAGATCGTATGCTGATATTACATGCTTATCGTAGCTTACTATGATATTACAACGAATTATTCGCACTTTATTTGCATTCAATTTTCATAGCCTCTCTGTCTTGGTCTCCCTTCTTTCCATATTCAAAATGCAATTTATAAGAATTTATCGAGCTAAGGTCGATCAATAATTGCGTAACCACGATAGGTATATATTCCGCTCTGTTTAATATTATTTTTACCTTAGAAATTCATACTTCCCTCAATGCAATAATCACTCAGTCGAGTCACTCAGTTAATAAGTAGCGAAACAAGCTAAATTTTGGGAATGGTCTGCCCGTCCGTCTGTCTGTCATCTCGATAACTTTTGAACGAATTGACGTATAGACAATAATGCACAGTATGCAGTTTGCGGTCTTTTACTCAGTATTGTAAAATACATCAAAATCATGTACTATATGATTTCGTATCAACAAATCTTCATTCAACTCCGATCGTTTTTGTCGTACAACGTCAGGAAAGCTAAAAAATGAGGTCAAATAAAGTAAAATTTCAAGTTTTAGATACTTGGATAGGTCTTGACGAGTAGATTTGAATGAGAAAAGTAACATAGTGGTCTGTGATGATCTTTTAAGTCACGAAGTGACGCCAAAAGTCAAATTTTATTTTTCGCATATTTTTACACGTATTGAAAAGTTGGTCGAAAAAAGATTAGTCCGATGTTGGAAATTTCGAAATATCGTTTCACAATGTTATATCCTTTGACAGTATTCAACCAAATACAATATAAACGTATAGTTCTCGCTACTTGGTTACACCTGTATTTGATATGGTTTATTTCAGTAATATTAAAGAATTAAAAAAAGCATTTTTAAGGTTCCCTTGACATAGGATATAAGCTTTATAATGTAAAAGCTTCAAACCCTCTTGTCACTGCCGCATCAATGACTTCCGCAGCTATTGACTCTATTAAATTTCGTCGACGCTGCCAGGGAACCACTCAATATATAGTAACTTTAAAAAATTGTAAGATTACATCTGAACTATCTTTACATCCACTACTATCACTACTTTCTCCGTGAAAGTGCTAACTAGTAAATAATAGGGATATAAACTTAAGGACTACTCAGCGTTGCATTTAATATAATAATAAAAAGAAGTTAGGATTTATTAATTTAAAACACGAAAATAAATCACAAAACAACTATACTCTTTAAATTCCAAAAGAACTTAACTATGACTTTGACTTACAAATTTAGAGACTCCGTTCTTGTCTCAATCCAAAATCCAACAATTGCCTACCCGATGTAGACTTGAGCTATTCCAAACGAAAACTAAGCTTAAATACACACAATTATATTTGTACTAAATCAAAAACACAAAGAGATTACAAAAGATAAACCTCCTAAGCGTGGCGTCCCTTGAAAGAACCGTTAGAAAAATACTCCCTAAAAATAGGTCACAAAGTAACGGGATTTTTTAAAACACAATTAAATCTTATACAATACATCACAATAGTAAAGCAACTTAATACACAAAAGGTAAGTTGACCTAAATAAACGGTAAGACAAACTTAAGACATACACTGAACAATCGAAAGACCCTAAAATTGGTAATTTACTTTAAAACACATTCTTAATCACATATTCATAGTTTAAATAGTTTACTTATAGTGCATGCAAGCGCATCGACTCAACTCGTGAGATTTCTCTTTCTCGAATCTCACCTTCCTTCCATCTCTTTTACCTAAACAACACTGACTTTGAGAACTTTTAGATTTTAAACGAATCGTGTCAGACTTTCAACTTATACACCAACCGGAGGGTCTAGTTTTTAACCATATGAAAACAAATTTTATTACCTACACTTCCTATGTCCCGTTCCCAATCTACACTAAATTAATTCAACATAAAATAGCACATTCTTATATGGCAAAAAGTTCCTTAATTTTAAAGCTTTTAAAATTAAAATTCGAAATGTTACAATTTTGAAGCCTATACCATTCGAAAGGGAATATCTTTAAAGTTACTTTACTTTAAAGGAAATACAGAAACAAGTTTAAATGATCCTAGCTTCTAAACTTATCTCAATAGAAGACAGAATAACATGCCCATTATAACATACAAATCCATATAAAATCCTTTTGTCACGAAATGCTTATGGTTAGGCTAAGTGCGAATGGCTACTACTCTGAAAGATGAATGTTTCCAAGTTTGCAAAGTGTCTATATAAAAGATAGCAAAAGGGTCATTGTGTAATATGCAATACTGTCTATGATGATTAAATTGATGGATCGTTTCATAGTTAAGAATGGACCCACTTTTACCCCAAGGGGCATTAGCGACCTCAACAATTTCTGCTCATACTTTGATTTAGGCAGCCTTCACACAACGTTAAAATATTCCACGGATAATTCATAGACCTGGGCTGCCTCGGGTACTACCGTCATTAAAAATTTCTACTACAAAAGAAGTGACAGGAAAGAATAGAAAGTAGGGCATTCCCAGGGTGTCGCCGAGACAATCATTATTATAAGTAATTTTATGACTCAACTAGAGATTTTTAAAGTTATTCATAGCTATGAATTAATGTAAGGAATTTGTGTGTTAATTTAAAGCCCAGCTAGATTTGACCCAAAATGATTATTGGTATACATGCAATATCTTAATGTAAATTAAATCATCGGTCGTTCATCAATATTCTTTGTATATGGAATTAAGATTATGCGGAGCAAATAAAAATTTCGGGTATCAGGCATACATAAGGTGTTGTACATTCGAATTGTCCGTAAGTTCGAGATCACGATCAGAGTCACACCTGAGAACATTAAGATGGGGAAGAGAAAGAAATAGACGTGGGCGTTGACGTATTCCACGACTAACCGCAGTCTTCAGGATATCCTCAGATAATGTTGCGGAACGTTGGAAGCGCAACGGTTGGTTTCGTTCACAGCTTGGAATTGATAATACCATGTTTTCCGCCTTTTGAAGTTGATGAGCTGATGGGTGAACTTATTCCCAGAGTAGTTGAAGTAAAGGGTGAAGATCAATATGAGGAGCTCGGATTTCAAAAGTTCCGAGACAAGAAGTAGGTTAATTACAAATCCAACGGATAGTAACACCAAATGGATGAACAGGGATGGACCCTTTGGGAGAACAAATCTGACAAGAGGGTAGAATGGACCCAGGCCAAGATCAGTCTGAAAAATGGCACCGAATGGAGCGATTAGGATTAAAATGTACATTAGGCATTTCAGGCAGTGTCCATATAGTCAGAGATTTCCATGCGATCCAGATGAAATTGTGAGACCCTGAGTTCTTTTGTATGCTAATTAGTTCAAAATATTTCATTAAGACGATCGTCTACAATTCATTAGTTTTTGGTAGCACGGCAAATATGCCGCGACAGTTATACCTAAGACAAAATGCCAGCGACAAATATATGGTCCACGGATGGACTGATGACACGGAGGCATAAATGTTATGGGCATATTTGTAGTAAAATGAGTGTCTCACCATTGATAGCGTGTTGAATGGAGGGTAATTCGTTAAAAGGAACTTTAAGCCGGAGTATAGTAAAAGCCACAATAATGCTAATGGGCAGGACACAAAGAACGATAAAAATTATGTAAAGTAGAAACCAGGTCTCGAGAGTGGACGTCTCAGCACTGCCAATAAATATTCGAAGGAGAAGTCGAAACGAAATTGTCAAGGTGGCAAATATGAGGAGCCCAGACGAACACTGAAGTCGATATTTGAACGACTTTGAAAAGTTCAACAGTTCCACTGTTTGATTGCGCAAATTTATTCGATAAGGGAATATGGTCACTTTACTCAAGATCCTGAACATTAAATTCATTATCTCCCAAAAATCAGATTCATTTGACATAGTGAAAAAATATATGGGTGGAACTCCTAGTTTTCGGATGTGTTTTTCTCTCAAACCAGGAGAGCGGACGCCTCAGCACTCACAATAAATATCCGGAGGAGAAGTCGAAGGGAAACGATGATGGCTGCAAACAAGAGGAAACCAGATGAACACTGAAAACCATATTTGTACGATTTTGAACAGTTCCGAAATTCCCCATTTTGGCTGCGCAAATTTATTTGATACGGGAATAAGGTCAATTTACTCAAGATTTTGAATATTAAATTGATAATTTCGCAAACATCCGATTCATTTGACAATTAACAGAAATTTAGAAATATTTTTGGAATGCTGTCGTGGCTTTTGAATGCTTTGCAATTGAACGTCCTTCTTGAGATTATTGTGGTCAATTGGAATTGGAGGGAAGTGTTCAGGTTGAATTCACTGAATCTCTTAATTTACTAAATCTACAGTAGATAATGCATTTACTAAGCTTAGTTCCTATTTTGTTTTCTTTTATAATATCGATTTCTTTTCGATCCATAACTGTCGCAACTTTTATTAACCAAACTAAAACTTTTTAGAATTTTTAAGACAAACATATTTTTGTATTAACTTGGCATGAAATAAATAATTTTTAGAAGTCCATGGTTTTCATATCTTCTTAAATACTTCTTGAAAGCGTATGATGTTGATGTTCCATCAAAAGTCGGGACTCATCCGTTAGCCTTATCCTTAAATTTAATTCCTACCGAAGAATTTCGTGCTACTTCTCAGGCATAAATGAGAAAATAAACAATCTAGACAAAAGTGTTTCTTAGCATTTAATTTCTTGTTATTTACTAACTATGTGTCCTCTAGTGTCCAAGCCCAATTCCATACTTAAACAAAATGAATTCCAACTTATCTTAATGTTTCTTTTGGTAAGGATTTACAATGGACCGTTACGTCTATGAAAATTTTTTAAAACGTTTATTAAAAGAATTTGCGACGAGAAGAATTTTTACATGAAAATGGCTATGTTCGTGCAACGCTTTAGATTTATGAAAGATGGAACAAAGTGGGTAAAATCGCAGCCTGTCTTAAATTTTTAAGGTTAAGAAAGCTATGCAATTTATTAAGTAAATTATAAAATATACAGAGAGGGAAATTCCTGGGTAAAATAGTAAAATGGAGGACTGGCTGTCAGAGTTAAGCTTTAAACGAATGCCTACTCAAAAGTAGTAAAGTAATTGAGAATGCATGTAATATTTATAACTTTGAGATGATAGTCGGTAAAAGTAAAACGAAACAATAAAAAAAGACCGACTACGAACGATCGTAATAGGAATGCATACATAAATTAATTTGGGTAACTGCAGACTGAGGTCCTAAAAAAAGTGGTCCATGGTAAAGTCATTGAAGCGCTAATACTGACCTTGTCACATTTGGGAGGAACGTGGGGGGGGGGAAGAGTTCTGCGTGATAAATGTTAAATGTTTCTACGGAGAAATTTGGGGGCTCCTAACTCTTCGGAGCAACTTGGGTTAAACTTTATTGGAACAGATGGTTTCAGTTCTCGTCATCTAGGGATGGCCCGGAGTCGGAACTCTTTTTTATAAAATAAGTGAGATGCTATAACCTTTAGAGTAATACAAGCACTGAAGTTTTATTTCAGATGCCACTCATATATATAGCATTACATCAGAATGACAGTTTTACCGAATAGTACAATTAAAAAGACATATTGAGTGTGATTTAATTATTCTGGGGGATTTTAATATTGACCTTCTTAAAAATGAGTCAGATAAGTTCAGAATGTTAAATTATGCACGAGAATTTGGAATATGGCAAATTGTGCAAGGAGCAACTAGAATTGATAATGTAAGTGAAACGCTGATTGACCATATTTATACATCAGATTCAGCTAAGTTTAAGTTATGTTTGAACGGCACATTTTCTTCGTCTGATCATAATATAACTTTTTGTGTAAAAAGAAATTGCAAAGAAAAATTAGCTCCTCGAAAATTAGAGTATAGATGCTATGTTAATATGAATGTTGAAGCTGTTTCTGAAGAGTTGAAAAATTGCAATTGGGATTTTATGCAAACTGACTCGGAAGAAAACGTTACTTTGTTTGAAACTAAGGTATTACAAATAATTAATAAGTATGCTCCTATCAAGTGTAAAATAATTAAAGGAAGAAATGTACCCTGGTTTTCCAAATCTTTGCATGAAATGTGTAAAAATAGAGATAAAATGCGTGATATTGCAAAGGAAAGTAAGTTAGATGATGATTGGAAAATTTATAAAATTGCTAGAAATAATGTAAACATTAACATTCGGAAAGCTAAGAAAATGTATTTTCAAAAGAAATTTGCTGAAGCGAAAGAGTCAAAAGAGATATGGAGCTTGATGAATGAGTTGATTAGTTACAAATCAAAGTCTTCTCAAGGGATAGCTAGACTGAATGTTAATGGGACAGTTTTAGAAAATGATGAAGATATTTGTTGTCAATTTGCAAATGAGTTTACTGTACAAAAAGCAGTTGGAGAACTTGATTCTAAAATTATTGAAACAAAAATAAGTGAGTACACAATTAATTATTATGAAACGAATCCCAGTTATGAATTTCTCCCTGTAATTGTAAAAGAAGTGCTTAGTTCAATTGAATCAGTCAAAAAAAGCAAAGATACATTTCTTCACATTCCTCGTAGAGTGTTTAAGTCTTTTGCAGAGGTTCTCGCTATTCCTCTGATGTTATTATTTAATAATGTATTTATAGAAGGAAAATTTCCCAATTCTTTCAAAATAGCGGAAGTAATTCCTCTCTATAAAGGAAAAGGGAAAAAAGATGTATCCTCATCTTATAGAGCTATTTTTCAATTAAATTTTTTTACCAAAATCTTAGAATGGATTATGTATAATAGACTTCTCTGTATGGTTCGTAAAAGTTTTTCCAATCATCAACATGGTTTTATGGTTGGGAAATCTTGTGACACTGCGTTAGCTAAGTTCACAGATGATGTGTATGGAACCTTAGATGGGAAAAATAATCATGTAATCGCGGTCTTTCTAGATATTTCAAAAGCGTTTGATTCGTGTTCCCATGAGCTGTTCATCTTAAAACTAATTCAAAATTTCAATATTGAGCCGTACATGTTAAAATTATTAAACAACTATCTAAATAATAGGGTCTACAAACTTAGGAATGGGAAATTTGTGTCCAAATTATTCTCTGTACGTGCTGGGGTTCCACCAGGATCATGTTTAGGCCCATTATTTTTCAGTATTTTTATCAATGACATAGGTAGTGCAATTGATGTTAAATATCTTTTATACGCTGATGACCTCGTTATATATGTTGATTGTGTTACGTTAGAGGATGGTGCAGAAAAAATCAATAATTGTCTTACAAAGTTAAATGAATGGTGTATACAAAACAAACTCACTATTAATATAAGTAAAACAAAATTTATGATAATGCATAAGCCTAACTGTGTAAGTTGTAGGCATTCAATTGTGCCTGATATAATAATAGGGGAGTCAAAAATTGAAAATGTAAAGGTATTTAAATATTTAGGCATTCATATTGATTCTTGTTTAACTTTTAAGGCACATTATAATTATGTAGATAAAAGGACCTCTGTAGCTATTTCTAAAGTACACGGGTTAAAAAGATATTTCGATGTAAAAATGCTAAAAACATGTATTTCAGCTTATGTTTGTAGCATAATTGAATATGGTATTACAATTTGGTC
>JAQFZZ010001140.1:0-12447 GCA_034696405.1 Isotoma caerulea
CAAAGTAATCGTTCTTGAGGTGAGGAGCCTTCAAAATCAAAACGGTATCAATAGCCTCAAAGTTATCCTGCCGAGTGCCGAGGTTTATTACAATCAATTATAACAAGGTAAATAAGAAACGATAATACAACATACTCTGTCGTATGAAACTCGATAAATGCAAAATGTGAAATGTGACGATTAAAATTTGTTAAAGATTTAATTTTTATACTGTATTCAGGTTTCAGGTAATCGGGATTTTAAAAGAAATCTCTGCACTGAGATAAATTGAACCTTATGTAACAGAAAGACATAAATAAGATTTCTTAAACATGCCGGAAGGAAATGATGGGAACGGGGGGATTATAAAAGCTGTTATTCTTATCGGAGGCCCTCAAAAAGGTAGCCAATGAAAAAAAATATTTTGTTTGATATAGCATACTCAATTTAAACTGCATTCTCATACAATTAAATAATTTGTCAATTGTAGGAACTCGGTTTCGTCCCTTATCATTGGATGTGCCCAAACCCTTAACTCCAGTAGCTGGAATACCTCTAGTCCAACATTTGATTGAATCGTGCACACACCTTTCATCCGTGAAAGAAATATTGATTCTTGGATACTTCCCATCCGACGAGATCACTCCATTTATTTCTGAAATAAGTCCTTTATATCCTAATGTGAAGATCAGATATTTGCAAGAGTATACTCGGTTGGGAACTGCTGGAGGAATTTATCATTTTCGAGACCAAATTAAAGCTGGCAACCCAACGTCGTTCATTTTAATAAACGGTGATGTCTGTGGGGACTTTCCTCTAAAAGAGATGTTGGAGTTTCATTCTTTACCCAGAGATAAACCTGCCTTATTAACCGTTCTGGCTACTGAAGCAACGCGACAGCAATCTTCGAACTATGGATGTATTGTAGAAAATAAGGAAACACACAGGGTTACTCATTATGTGGAGAAACCGGAAACATTCGTATCTACTCTGATTAACTGTGGAGTCTACATTTGTTCTTTAGATGTTTTCCCTATCATCGCTAGCATATTTGCGCGACGACAAGAATCCTATTACGCGTAAGTAATAGCTTAATATTGACATTTTGTTTCTGAATGCTGTTGGATTAAACACTTTCAAATGTTTTGCATTTAGAGGAGAGATTGAAGAAAATGGTGAAAGCTGGGAGTCAATCGCACTAGAAAAAGACATCATAATGCCATCAGTAGGTCCTCAAGGAAGTATTTTTGTGTATCATTCAAATCGCATGTGGTCACAGGTTAAGACTGCTGGATCTGCAATATACGCTAACAGACACTATTTGGCTTTGTACCGAAAACGGCAACCTGAACGCTTAGCTGATTCGTTAGCACGTGGGGATGCTTCGAGGCCACATTGTCAAATAATTGGTGATGTAATCATTCATCCTACTGCACAAATTGACTCCACATGTGTTGTAAGTTTATATATATGAAATATAATTTGATCGTATTATCATCATTCTTGATCTTGGGATAAGCTTAACTGAACTATTTCCAATGTTTCCAGATTGGCCCTAACGTCAGTATCGGAAAAAATGTAGTAATCGGACCAGGAGTAAGAATTCGCGAATCAATAATTTTGGGAGATTCTGTTATACAAGACCATACTTTACTGATGTATACAATTGTTGGCTGGAACAGTTTTATTGGAAAGTGGTCAAGGGTTGAAGGAACACCTTGTGATCCAAATCCCAATAAACCTTTCGCAAAAATGGACAATGTGCCACTTTTTAATGAAGAAGGGAGGCTAAATCCTTCAATTACAATTTTAGGTAAGTGCATTGTGATGTGAGACGATTTTTCTTGTAGATTTTCATTGTCATATATAATTGCACGTTGTATTTTTGTGGACGGATTTACTGAACATTGTGACATGCTAATGTAATTTTTTAAATTTTTCATGAAGGGTGCCACGTTCGAGTGCCTTCGGAGGTCGTGGTTCTTAACTCTATCGTATTGCCTTATAAGGACCTTAGTCGAAGTTTCTGCAATGAAATTATCTTGTAAACTAAAATTAAAGGCAGGTCATATTATGTGAAACTGTGATCAATGTACTTGTAATTTTATTCTCTACACTTGTAATTTAGCACACAGGTACTAAATATTAAATTGATCTAATTGTACATGTTAAGCATTCTTGTGATCGATTTCTTGCACGCGAGGAAAGCTTGGATCGACTGTAACGGCAACGTATTGAATTGAAGAATTGAATGAATATGGTTCTTTAAGCTCTTTTGGTCCTTGGATGTTTGCAGCTACTCCTTGTGTACTTTTACAGTAATCGGAGATATCGTCAACGTCCAAGAGAGATTGAATAAAAAGTAGTTTAGCAATTTTAGGCATAGAGACAAATTTCTTAAATAGATTCAGATCTGTTTTGCCACCACTGGCATTTAAAATCAATGTAAAATCTACTAAATTGACCAATCTGTTTGTTATACTGTTCAAATCTTCAGTACTAAGGGGTCCATTTATAAGAAGCTTTGTTAAAGACACTGGCAATATATTTATGGATGATTTTTCGTAAAAGTGGAAAAGTTTCATCGTCGTCAAGATTTTACATTTGGAGAAAGCGGATACGTCAATGGGGTCTTCACTCAGAGATAGAATTTTCATATCAATTTCAGTTAGTGTTTCTGAACTTTTTTCCACAGCTGCCATAAGATATTTCCACATATCATCCAAAATATGAACTTTTATTTTGACCAGCTTACTCTGAGCTTGTAGCAACATGAACTCAAGACATAGCTGACTTCTTCCAAAGGAGTATTCTACTTCTTCAAACTGAACTTTGGCAAGTTCTTTCGAAAAAGCACCAATGTTTCCAAAGCATATGAAATCTGGTCTAGCTTTCACTAAAAAGTTTGTCAAATAGTCATATGAATCAAATTTTTATACTTTGCATTAATGCTCATAAAACATCATTGTGTACCTATAAAGGTCTTCAGTTTTTCAGAATTGTTTCGTACAAGTTCAAAAAACACAGTTTTCTTCAAAGTTGACTGATTGGTATTGGTAATGTAGTGTAATCCAGGTCGTAACTCCGACCGAGAGAAAGAACCACTCAAAATAGCATCTAAATCTGCATCTGAGCTAGTTAACTGCATTTGAAGGCGAGTAGTGAAGAGTCTGGCTGCAAATTCATTTTCAGTCAATCCTGGTCTAGAGTACGAGGACTGCTCGTCTTCCGACATTGCATCCATTCCGGCTGACACTCCTGTTACTATAGGTCTTTCGGGTCTTTCACTTATAGACGAGATATTGGAAGTTGTTGGTATGTTGACTATCACAGCTATTTCACTTCTTAGACCGGCCCCTGTCGGTTGACCTTCTTGACTCATTAGTTGGGAATCGGGAAGGTTTAGGACATTAGGATTATCTTGAGATTCTATCGAAGGATGTAAAACAGGAAAATTAGCACCGATTGACGCTGCATCTGCTTCTTCTGTGTTAATTTGGATTTCCATATCATCTAAGGAGAAGCCTCTAGAAATTAGACTGGCGTCATCTTCATCATTTTCATCCCATTCCATCATATTTCCTACTGAGATATTTATGGCTTCCAACGATCCGAATCGGACATTTCGTAGGGTGTTGATAATGATCAACTCGTCGCTTGTGAATGTTTCTTGGTCCGGGCGAACTTTGATTTCGAGAGTTTTTAATTTCGGTAACCCAATGAACTCACTATTGTCAATACTTAGGACTTGTTTTAGAGAGGAAAAGGCTAGAGATTCTAAATTGGGACAGCTTAGTAGAATTCTTGTAAGATTCGAGGTTAAAACCTTTCCTACAACTTCTAAATTACAGAGTGAGGTGCCAAAGGCAATTTTTCCTGAAAATTCAGCGGTAAGGTTGGTTAGTGATATTCGTCGAGCATTGACGCATTGGAAAAGCTTTTCATAGTTGTCATTTGTAATCTCTAGCTCCACAGGAAAATGCTCTGTAATCAACTGATTCCATAGGGGACAAACTATCCTATTTCGCTGCCGTTCGTTTTGGGTTAGATGTTGGAAAATGTTTTTATGTGCCTGAAATATTCAAGTAAGAAAGTATCGTTTAAGAAAATACACAAAACTTACTTCTATCCTTAAATTATTAAATACTGAAAATCAATAACTACCATTATATTACCTTCTGTGGCAAGCTGTTGAAATTGATTCGTGAAATGTTCATAATAATTGATGCCTAGAGGTTTTACCTCCAAGCTTTATACTGAAATGAGAGCTTTCAAAAAATGCAAGCCTTCAGATTGATAAAGGAAGAAATATAGGCACGTGGACCCTTAATATTGTTATCCATAGCAATAAGGGACCTTTTCAGCCTCCAAAGAAATGATGACTGCATGATGGTCATGCTACTACATAAAAGAAACCACAATATTTTATTTCGACTTTACAAATAGAGGTATCTAAAGTTATTAACGTTATGATATGATTATAATATATATTATATTATTTTATAATTTTAATACACGACATTGGCCACATTTGATCCTTATGCAATAAAACTATTTTTATATTTTTATTATATCTGTAATTTTAAAATGAAATGAAACGTCCAGTTTTAAATCTATACTATTATACAATTCGTTATTCTATAATTGTGCACCAGTTTTTTGATACTGCTGCAGAGACTAACACAGAAATTGACAGTATTATGCACAGGTACATAAATGTATTTTCTTAAATATACAGTGAAAACTAAACATATAGGAAATATATTTTTAGGTACATGGTTTATGAAAGAAATTTTCGATTTTAAAAGTTAAAACGACTACAGGAAAAGCTACAGTAGGTTATGATCAGCTCCTCGTTCTATACAAATCTAATTTGCAAAGCGTTACTTTATCACTTTACTACTGAAGTAAGGTAATTCTGTCCACTTTCGATGAGCCTCGTCGAGTGAGAGCGATCACAATTCCAATCACAACTAGTGCGATTGCAACGAGAAGAAATCCCCATCTCACCATGTCACAACCTCGTTGTAGCGACGCCAAAAACTTCATGATACTGAATTTTCTGTTAGGAGCCATGTAACTCTGTAGTTAACACAAAATTAATTATTATTATTGTTTTGAAATCTATTTTCTCCCGTCTGTAATTTTTAACGACTTAAATGAATGGTAATCGAATGTCTTCTTACCTCTTCGGCCCAGTACAAAGGAACGTATGCTTTTGGGGCCGATGAAAGCATTGATATTTGAGAAAGTGGATTAACTTCGACAGATATTTGCCATCGCTTTTTTCCTTCCATTATCAGTCCGGATATCTATTCGGTATTTGTATTTCAATAATATTAAATAGTAGAGTGTTTTGCGTTTTAAAGATCAAACCAACGTTTCAGTTAAAAATGAGTACTTGCACTATGTAACTTACAGGATGAATGTCCAAGTAGGTATCATGCTTCTCAGCGTCAGGCATTAAGCCCTCAACAGAGTCCTTGATTTCTGAATCCGCATCCAAGAAATGGGGCTTAGAGATGTATAGTGGCATACCTGATAAAGGAAAACAACGCTTATAACCCTTGCTTTAACAAATTAATTTATAATTAATTAAATAAAGTAAATGTTTTACCTTCCATACATGGAGCCAAGGTCTCGATACCGTTCATATTGCACTTACTCAGGTCATCGTAAGGGCAATAGCAAGCATTTTCTGGATTTTTTTCTGGGCTCAATGCGTGCTCCATTTTAGGTTTAAATCTTAACGTTTTCAATCCTTTTACTTCCGTATCCATGTCATATATGTACTTGCGTGATCTACAATAATCTGAATCATAGAGACGAAGTACAGACTTTTTTTTCATCGGTGGAGAGAACAAAGTCCCGTCTGTTCCATTAATGAAATAACAAGGTTCTCCTTTCGCCCAGAAAGGTAACATATCCAATCCATTCCAGGTTTTAATTAGACCAAATGCGGTAGCGTTACTTCTGCCAGACCGTATTTCCCAAAAGCCATCATCTGTGCCGTTCCTCTGTAGAAAAATCGTTATTAAAAATAATATAGGATTTCTTACATTACATTGAATTAATTTATAATTTTTGAACACGAAAATCATTGAAAACATACATTTTCGAACAAACCGAATTTTCCATCCATCAAGAATTCAGGTACCATAAAATCTGCTCCGTTTTCTGACATTGCACCATTATGTTCACTCCCGATGTCTGCATAATGTTGTACTCCATATCCATCAAAAAGCAATTCTTTCACAGGATGAGTCACAAACAGCATTTCAGACTTTTGAGACAGTTTGTTGTTTAGGATTCCCAAAATTTTTTCATTTTCTGAAGAGTCATGAGCAATCCTTGATACTCCCTGGTATATAAAATGAAGTAATTATTATAATTCCTTATGTAATAAATAAAATTGCCTGCAACTCTAATAGCTTATAATGATTATTTTTTAAAAAAATTACCACAAGTGGAGCATTGATAATAGTTATCATGTCGTCTTCTTTGTTGTCTTTGGACATTTCCGGACTGAATTCATACTTCTTCATCTGTCTGTATGTGATGGTATCATTTTCTTTGTCGTATGTCACGTCCTCCTTCCATCTTGTTTCCCTTTAAGAATGGTTGCATCAAGTCAAATCAATATAATTTTTACTCTAAACAGATGTAAACGAGACAAAAAGGTCGTAACTTACATGTACACGTATGGGCCCTTTTCAACAAGTTTTGGCTTCTCCCCTTTGGCTGCCCCTTCCGGGTTTTCAATGTGGAAAAGGTAGAAATGAACGTAATATGGAGCTTGGCTTACCTCCCAATTACTCCATGTGTCGGTTTTATTGTACAGCTTTGCTTGCTGAAATATACAATGATATATGATAATGCTCCATTAACATTTAAACCGTTGAAGAAACAAATTCAGAAACATTTAACCGACCATAAAATGATTCTGAGATAAATGCATTTACCAAAAGTCGGATTAAAGTATATATAATAGTTTAAATCATTTAAAAGGATTAAATATAAGACTGACATGCACTACTATAAGCAATTTTGATCATATCATCAATTCAGACGGTGACGAATCATACATTCTGATTTAATTTGGGACTTGAACTAACACATTGGATATTTAGTCAATTGCCGTAAGATTTGCCTACGTTCATACTTCGAGTATACATAAAAGATGTAATGAGAGTGCTGAGTAAAGTCGAAAGGTCTTAATGCGTACTTAATTAATAAACCGTCATCCTTTCATCTTGGATCAATACAATATACACCCTCAGTTTTATTCTGAACCATTAAAGATAGGTTCAGTCAGATTGAGGTGGAACCTCCCATACCATGTTAAAGGGAGATCGATACCCAATGGAATATTATACAAATTCGTGGATATTATTTACCATCCATTATATTGATCAATAGTTAATTAAAGAAGCCAACGGGTAGTTAAAACTAAACTGAATGTAGATTTTATAGACATTGAGCCCCAAAAACTCTGGAAATGCGATTCTTCATAAAATATTCAGGTAGGATGGCAAGTTGACCTCCAACTTGTGGACGCATGATCGATTCTTGAAAGTATACGTGGACATCTGTAATGTACCTTAGTTTTTTTGCTTAAAATCATATTTCATATACTATCAATGCTCTTTACTCTTGACATCGTTTGCTTGACCCAAAAGTCCCAAAACCATTTTGTGTGCCATGACCATTTCGAGGATAACGAGATACAACGAAATTAGGATAATTTTATGGTGAATGTAAAATAGCTTATCCATAAGTCCCTATTTTCAGACACCCCACCCAGGAAATACATAATGAATTCCCCCTGACTTCATTGCTCATGGTCACAAAAAAATTAACCGTCCTTTAGACAAATTACCGATAATTAGAGATGTATTCGTCATGCCCTACCTTATCCCGGTTCAACATTCTATGGATTTCAAATGAACAATCTACGTATGTAGCACCTACCCACTAACAGAAATTCACGGGCACGGATGTTCTAAGGCTCAAATGCTATAGATTATGTATAATGATAATGTCAGCTTTAAATGGGAATATTTTTGAATTAGCATAATATTTATGTAAATCTCATCAATAATTTTTAAATTCAGTTGAGTTTAAAACACTGTTTAATTTCAGATGTATTATATTTAATAGATAGCATAATATTAATATATGACGTAAACGCAAGCAACTTATACTTCTTTTTCTGGACTCCCTAATGTTCAATTAAAAAATGAAATTTAAAGATCTCGAAATGATGGACGGAAAATCAGTGATAATAGCAATGCAATGCAGAAAGAGAAAGCAAACGAAATAAAGATAGACAAAAAATGTTTATATACCATTTTAAGCTGGCCTCGAATAATCATACTGAATCCACCCCATCCTAAAGCTGTTGTAAGGGCCAAAAGTGCTGCACCTCCTCCAATAATTTTGTGTGGAAACTTATCCATTGAAAACACTTATAAAGATGGCACAAATTAGAAACTTTTAAACCACACAGGCACGAGATTTTTATCTCCACAACAAAGGGAACGTCTTCAAGAGATATGCATACCCATGTGAGAAGATACCTTTCTTATATCACAACTTTGTAGAAAGTGAATGGCTGTAACTTGTAACGAAATTGAGCTGTTGACTTTCCACTTTCCATCGATTCTAGATCCTGACTAAAAACTAAAATGAAACCTATGACGAAGGTAATGGAGTTACCGATTTATTTAGAACAGAACATCCTGGAAATGAGAGAAAAGGAAGGACCGCCTTACGAGCAGTCGTTAAAATACAGACGAATCGAAGGCTCATCAATTTTGTAAAATTATTGGAAAAATATGGATCAGTTACGACATGCTTCCCCAATAATTCAGTTCTAAGTCACATATACACTCAACAGTTATGTGATGATATTTGCATTTTCATCGTATTTTCTCTTTCTGATATAAATATCAGAAAAAGGATTCTTTCCAATGCTAAACATTAAAGGCAGTATACCTTCTAGTATTGAATTCCACTATCATATGAAATAAATTAATAAACCTACGTACTAGCAACTGTAATTTTGTAAACCTTCGCAACTACAACCTTTATTGCAATTGACGAAATAAACTAAAGATAGATCGATGATGAGTTTTTAGACCATAAAACATACTGCATGTTTAAAAAAAATCGAATCTACTTGTTGCGTATTTAGAAAAATAGCATATCTTAGTGTAAAATAATCCACATAATATAAAAATTTCAAATTTTAAGATCGAGATAAATTGGCCAATTTTTCAGAATTCAACCTAGTAGTTTATTTCAAATCATCAAGTTAGAAGATACAGGTAATTATTAAATTCAAAAAAGCTGCTAATCTGTCGAATCCTGGAATTGATGTTATTGGTAGAATTTAATCTGGTTTTAACTAAATGGTCGTGATCTAAGATGACGAAACCTGTATCATCTGGTCATAAAGGTCTGACTTGAGGTTAAAATAGCCAGCGCCATACAAGCAGCAACTGCCAAATGTAATTCTTAATTCCTTGATTGCGTCGATTTTAAAATTTTTATTGATTTTTCACGTCTTATACATAAGCTGCTAATTTTATAATAGCTTTAATGAAAACTTCAGATTATGCTATAAAAATGATTACATTTAATTTCAAGAAAGTTGCCAAAAGTATTTATTACAAAATTGTGTAACTTTCATACTATGGTTTTCAAACTTTAACATTGTGCAGTAGTAGCAGCTACATATTTGATGTTGAATTTGATAGTGTTTACAGTTCGAGAATTGAAGTAAGAAATGTATATAATACCTTTCTAGAAATTTTTGGAAGCATACAAACGTTACTGTAGCTTTCGTCGAAGAGATTCTGGCATGGCAGGTGGTGGTGGTCTGGGTAAATTAAATGCAACCTTCACACCATCGTAAATAAACCACTGCAGTGCTGTCAGGGTCCCTATCATAAATATACGAGCCCCAAGTCCACTCCATAAGCCAGCGAAGCCTAATTTTTTCATTATAGCTGCAGCTCCTGATTTATCTTGATTCATTTTAGAGACCATAGTATCTGCAGGGTGAGAAACTATTGCACAGAACACTCCAGCAATGTACCCTGCTGCAAAAGTTACAGCCAATTGTTCAGCTTTCGTTGTCTGCTCGCGAGGTTTGGGAACAACGTACCTGCAATAACCAAATAAATTGGTTTTGTTTTGTATATAGTTTTTTACAACATGCGTCCCCAATTGAAATAGAAGAATTATTATATTGCTTACTGGTATAGTAATTCTACAGTTTTTTCAAAACTAGCGAACTTCATCATAGTGTAAGGAATTTGCCTCATCCAGAGTGGAACCAGAGACCTATAAAACGCTCCGATACCTTCTTGCTTCATCATAAGGGGTACAGCTTCTCGTAAAGTTCCAACAAATCCTGGTTGTGTCTGGATTCGTACCTAGATGTAAAGGTTCGGAAATAGGTATTACATTAAGCGATTGATGATTTCAGGACAAATCATTCTATATTCTAACCTTGACAGATTCCATAGGACTGAGAGCAATGTCGGCAATAAACTCAGCAGAAGCTGAAGCAGCTAAGTACAGACCGGTTCGATAAAGATACGCATTCTCTTCACCCATCATTCCAGCATACACGACTTTGAATACTTCATAAAACCCAAACTTGCAGACACCCTGCAAAGAAAACCAGAAGAGTATTTATTATCTCACTTGAAATCCACGCAAGGTGTTGTAATGAAACAACAAGTTAATAAATCTACATTTTAGACTTCACTTATCATTAGTAGTAATTTCATATTTACTTAAGTACCTGCAAAGAGTAACCAATAAAAGTAGGAGCCCATCCACGTGCAAGTCCCTTTACTCCTTCCTCCTGCATGGTTACCTGTTAATGTAAAAAATCAGTATTTAATTGACAAACGTTCATTTTCACGTTCGTTGGACTGTTGAGTGACTTAGGCAGTTTAAGACCGTCAGCTTCCATTACCTTGAAACCATTAAACACTGACTTGTATTTTTCAGGATTGACTTGCAGTCGACATTTCACCAAATCCATTGGAACTACTGCTGTATGGGTTGTGCCACAAGATATCAAACCCCCTAACCCACACAATGCATAGTATTTCGTGGAACCGTACTCCACTTCACCTGCAAAGAAAACACAATAATTGCCAATTCATTGTCTTAAAACTCGATAGAAGTATCATGAAAGTAAACGTTGATGACATATAAGCTTACCAGTTGCTGCAGCCATGATTGTTCGACCAGGAACTACCTGCTTTGGTGCAGGCAAAGACAGTATTCCTTTGGGTTGGCTTAAGCATCGATCCTCAGAGGCACAGTTTACTGTGTAGAAGGGACTCATGAAAGGATTATACTTCGCTAAGTTGAGTAATGAGTCCATTTTTAACTACATTTCACAGAACATAGAAGAGATACAAAATCAATTACAAGATTCAACTTCAGTACTGTTTAAACCGTAAAAAAGTAAAGTTTAGCGACTGCATATAATTAAAGAAATTATGTCAATATAAGATTTAGCTTGGCTTAACCTCTTCTGCTGTCCTTCTTCTGCTTTTTATTTGTAAAAATTGAACTTTCCTTGCTGGCTAACAACTCGCCTTCCGAATACAAATGACTCTTGTGGTTTTATCTCGGTCTACAAAACCGATCACCTGAGCGCTGTGTGTTTTGATTATGTTTAGTTTAGTCTGAAATTAATATCAATGGATCCAAAAGTTTAAGATGTAAGAATGAAAGAAGAATTCTATGTAGACAATCAGTCAGCAGGTTCTTTTAATTTCAAATTTAGAATTTCTTCGCTGAAAGCAACAAAATAAGAAATATTGAAGTTCACTTGTAGCAAGACACGACGACACGAAGACAGGTCTGCGTAAGTAATAATTTCCTAATGCCTAGGTTCAACCTGCAACCTGTTGACAAGTGACAAGATGAGCTTTAGACATGTACATGTCTACAGTTGACAGTCTAACCTATGACCTAACTTCACTTCTCACTATTCAAGTATCATGTTGGGATGGACTTATTCACACTTCACACTTCAACCTTTTCACTTTTAGTAGAGAAAGGTGATTTTGAATTTCGAAAAGACCAAAACACAAAAGGAAAAGAACTTACGAATATACAATCAGTAAAATATCCAATAAAAGATGAGAAATTGAATTCTGAATCTGAAGTCGGGATCCCTCAAAACCTCGAATCGAAGCATTAATTCTGCACGATCTCACGCTTTTTGGGAGTTTAATACAAAAAGCAATAGAGAATGCTCAATTGAGTTTTGCCTCCATTTGCCACGAAAATCAGCTCCCACGTTAGAAAATCAATTGAGAGCATTTATTTCCATGACACTTCCCTAGCCATAGTATATAAAAGTCCAAGATGCTGAATGCTGCTTGCTCAATGCTCATCCACATTTCACAAAGATACGCTGCAAGCGTCAAA
>JAQFZZ010001141.1:0-12445 GCA_034696405.1 Isotoma caerulea
TTAAGACGCTTAGAGGAGTCAAGAATCGCTTCACTCATTTAAACGCTGATTTGCCTTGTGGGGTAAAGTGTGTTTTAAGGGTCCAGACATATATAGCAACCAAAATGTAACCCGAGGGTGCATTTATTTGGTAAATCAGCGTCCAAATAAGGCGATTGCTTTTTGGACGTCACGTCATCGTCCTCTTGGACTTATCCAAAGGTTAATTTTTATTGAGTAAATCAGCGAGCTAATGAGTCAAGCGCTTTTTTGGACGTACTTGAAGCGTCTTCAAGCGTAATAAAAACACCCCCGTCAAACCGGGTTTCTATTTTTTTGTAAATTATTCCATCAAAATTATTTAAGCGCTTTTTGTTTGGAAATCCTTAAAGCGTCTTGAAGCGTTTTAAAAAAACACCACTTTTTTAAAAAACCAACGGAGTATTTTTACTGCCTAAATCATCATTTAAAAATGAGACACGTGGTTTTTGACTATCCCTATTTGTCTATAATCCATATTCATATTCATATTATGTCTTGTGTGTCCATAATCCAACCTGTCACCTCTGTTATCCAAATAGAATGCACTTCACACTTTCAACTTATTTAACTCTCCACCACCTTCTTGTTCCAATTACAATAATGTTACAAGTTATACAGTCACACTCAACACTTTTCTTTCACTACAACCATAAAGTAGTGAAAGTCCTACAGTTAAAGATTTATGACTATATGTCTATTAAACTGACTTTATGACTATATAAATTCATTCACATTCTTTCCACCCGAATCCCTACTTCTTACTAAAGTTCCAAACGTCACTCAATGAACGTTTTTGCGAATCTTGGAACGTATCGGGTATAAAGAATGGAAAGGACCCTTCTACAAAATATTCTTTGGCTGTCAAAGCGACTCTCCTTCCTCCGTTCAACTCTTCAGACAGAGCCTTCTGCGTAAATTATCACCTAAACTGGCACGTGCTTTTTATGAAAATTGTTTTAAAAGACTTAAATTGTCTTTTCCAAGCAAGGCATTGTTTCAAGGTGCTTTCTCCAATGTAAAACCCTCCCATAAAGATAATGTTCCAGTTTAATAAATTAACCCCGTGATTTATCAACAGTGCCAAATAAGATACTAGCCAATTTAACTTTAGTTACATAAAATAAATGACAATTATGAGCAAATAAAAATACACACTGTGACACAACTTACTCCTTGAGTTACTTTACTTTTTGGCTTGGTTTAGTGACTGCTAAATTATTGCAATAATTAAAAATATGAAATTAAATTGAATTGGCCGAGTGCAGAACAATTATAGAACATTCTAATTATATTATATAATAACATATAATAACTTAAACTTGTTAGAATTAGAATATTTGTATAGGTTAGGTTAGGTGAATGTATTTTTATTCTGTCACAAAATGCCATGTAACTAAAGTTAAATTCAATACATTTATGGTTGGAGAATCAAGGTTTTAAGACCAAGAACTGTGACATTATTTGAACAGGTGCTTAATAATATCACCTTTAATTATCTTTAATTAAATTAGACATAAATAAATTACAGTAATAATTATACTTTTTAGTTAAATTTTTGAGTACTTTATCAGTGTATTGTTGATAAAAGAAACAACGTTTAATAATTTATTACCCATATATTTGTTTTATTCAAACTCCATATTACTGATTGTAATTATAATTATAATAATATAATTGTGTTATCATGTTTTACAAGATTGAAATTATATTTTCTATTTCAAACCTTTGTGGTCACAAGAATTTGTATTGAATATTTGTTTTGTTGAAAACCTGCTAATCTATTTAATAGAAAACAATTATAGTTGTATGCAATAATAATTTAAACAGACGTTAAACTGTGTTTTAAATACATTAGAAAAAGAGTTCATATATATTCTGTTGGATTAAAACACAGTTTAACGTCTGTTTAAATTATTATTGCATACAACTATAATTGTTCTCTATTAAATAGGTGATAAGCAGGTTTTCAACAAAACATGAATAGTAGAAAATATTTTAATAATTAATATTTTTATTTTTATTTTTTTATAGTTCATTGAAGATAATAGTAAATGTAAAATAGGAGTAAATACTGAAATGTAAATCTAGTACAAATAATAAATCAGTTGTGATGACAAGTTAATCAGCTTGTAAAGATGATTGAAGTAGCAATCAGACGTTTGATGAATTGGATGTCGCTTTTAGCGATTTACAATTATTCTGTTGAATTTTTTAAATGAAAATAAAAGTCATTACAGTTATTGATTACCGACCTATCTATATGTAATATTTAAAATAAAATTTATTATTTCTACAAAACAAAGTAACAACTTATTATAAATAAATATGAGTTAAAATAAAAATAAAAATATTATTATTATTCTAGAATAAATCGTCAATCTAAGTCTCCTACCTGTCACTTATCATTAAAATCGTTTCGTCATTAAAATAGACGAAATTAGCGAGGATAGGAATTTAATTAATGTTGATTATTTAATGTTGATATGTCGTGATCATCGCAGTAACGATAATAATAATATATCGCTTTTGTTTTTTTTTAAATTTTTTTATTTTTTTATTTACATATTGACTCCTGCATGAATGCAAATTCTACTTGAAGGTGGTAATAAAGCTTTGCTTTTTTAGTTTATTACCATTAATATTTTCATCATGATAGAATGAGTCCACAAAGCACACACACTACGAAAATATTTTTTCATACTCAACTTGAGAATGAAAAAAGTCATGGATTTAATGAAATAGGATAGGAAGGTGCTATTATTTAAGAAAATGCACGACGTTTGTTCCTATTTTAAATTATTTACATGCAAATTATTTTTCTATTTCCTATAGAACTGTGTTAGCAGACAAACATTGAATGTTCTTACAATTAAAAACGTATTGATTTCTGTTTTAAAATAAATAAAAAACCAAAAATGTCTAAAGCCAAACCACAATTAACATTTATAAAAAAAAATTAATAACACCCCATAAGAGTCTTTTCAATACTTAAACATTATACCATAATATTATCAGACTGAGACAATTTTTCCCAAAAGTGAATATTACACACACAAAACTAAACACAATACATGTATGAATTTGTACAATATTTTACTATTTACACATTTGTGTAATATAATAAATATAATAAATAGCACTGGTAGTATAATAAATCCCCAGCAAACCATTTTTTGTAAATTTTATTTTACTCCTGATAATATTTTGGATCTTCGGTTGTCACTCTTGTTCGAGAAAACAAACGACTGTCAATTTATTGTTTCTTTAAATTCTATCTGTCGTTTTTGTTATTAATATCGCATCATCCTCTATTCATTGTTAATAATAATGATGATTCCCTTAAATGTGACCCTGGCTGTGATCTGTGTGATCTGGCTTTTTTTTCTTGTCATCAACATTAATAAAAGTTTCCTCCTCGTATTTATGAGGGGAGAATATTATGAGACGTTGGAGTATGAACAGAATAAGAAATTGAAATATATATTTATTTAAATTTAATGAGTAAAAAATCGTGTTACCCATGTAATTTCCCTATTTTAAAATGATTTGTAGTATACAAATAGTATAGTATATAAACATAGATGTTTCAAACAAATGCATACTCATCAAAATATTAGAGAATATTATTATAATAAGGATTTTGTATTATACTTAGAATTTTTAAACTTTTAAACTCAAGTATCAAGCAAAATTACGTAATGCATTCTAAAAATCTTATAAAATCTCCTTACTTATTTACATTTATTCTTTGGTCCAATAATTTACAATATTCAATTTATAATAATATTCCATATTATTTCGATATGAATTTGTGGACGTATAACTTAAATAATCTACGTGTACAAATGAATTATTACAAGGCAATTTACAATCTATCTAATGTTGATATTTATGATCAACATGTTTTTCTCATTCCAGACGCCTAAATCTAATTAAAAATAGGTTGAAAGAAATATCAACTCTCGTGACAAAATTATTTCCACAAAACAAGAATATTGTATTATAGTTACCAGTTATAGTATATAGTTATAGTTGTAACCAAACCACCAAACTAACTTGAAGCCATAAAGTTGGAGCATAATCACAATTTTTAAAAGTGAGTAGACACCCTCTGCCTAAATAAATAAAAAAATAAAAAATTTTCTTAACAAATTTCTTGCTTCATGATTTGAGACGGAAACCGAACGTGCGTAATATTTTGAAGTCAACATTTTTTCTAAAATCTTCTTTACGAAAAACATTTAAAATAAAACATTTTAGTTTAAAAACATTTTATAATAACATAAAAAAAACTTTCCAAAAATATTTATATTTTGTTTTAGTGAGAAAACCTGTAAAAATTCCATGATTCCATCAGAAGGTTAGGTTAGGTTAGGTTAAATAAATTCAATATATACGTCAAGTAAAATGTTTGTAAACATTTTAATTTATATGTATTAATAATAGATTGAATGTTTCAAGACCGAATGGATTATCATATCTACTGACCTTGTAGATATGAAATCATGTATAACGAGATTTTTATGAAACAATACATGAATATGTAAATTAATATGAAGCAATATTAATATTAAGATTAATTAAGATTAAAATAAGTGCAAAAAAATTGGCAAAAGAAAAAACTATATTCATAAATTCACAAAGCATTTAAAAAACTAAAGTGTATGTCTTACGATTAAAATTTGACACAAGATCTCACATCACCACGTCATCCATGTCAAGTCAACTTGATTGCAATTAGGAAAGTCATCCATGTAACATTTTAAATAAATGTATGAGAGAGCTTTGAAGTCTCTTTTGTTAAATATCGGAGCGTGGACCGGCCCGTGTGTGTTATATGAAAATTACGTTGAGAAAATGTGTCAGTATTTTCTACATGTGTTTATCGTAAAAAAAACCAATAAAAATTTCATTATAATGCGTCAAATATTGTTTTCGCTGATGGTTTGATTTTTTTTGCATATGAATACTGCATAAGAAAAAATGGAAACGTTTAAAAGCAAACGTCTTCGTCAATTTTCAACGAAATTTCAAGTAAATTTTTTTTAAATTAAGCGTTTTTGAATGTTCTACTGTAATTGGAAATAGGGTTAAACGTACTAGTTCCGCTACTTGGTTATACCCGTTTGATTACACGAGAGGAAGTTTCATAATTTAACGATGTTACTGGAAATTTTGCGTTACACAATTAAGCAAGTATCATACTAGATATGCTTTAAATCAACAGCAGGTCATAACATATCATAGTAATCATATTATTTAATATGAATACTATTAAAATCGTAAACATAATGATTTACAATATCTATAGACAATACAATAGACAATATCGTATCCCTATTTACAAGCTTAGATTTTAGTATTCTTTAGTTGCAGAAAATTACGTAAATTCTTTAGTTAAGAACAGATTAAGCAATCTTTATACAGTCCGATATGAAGATGAGCTCATATAGAATACTGTTGCTGATGGACACAATTTACACGGATTCTTTGTTCAAATCTTTCTCCTCTCTCATCTTCAAAAGAATTTATGGATTGAATTTAATGCTCGTTGTCCGTCGATAAATTAGCCATGACATGGTGAATAACTGCTCCTTGGCTTTTTTTTTCATTTGTTTGGATACAATAGCCATGTCTATAAAACAAAATTGAGTCAGAATTCCCTTGGCTCTTTTTTAAAGGTTTTAAATGTTCGATTTCATTTTGAAAAAATTGTCGTTAAAAAACTTTAAGTAGCTTAAAATCATTTAACTTAGTTTCAGTTTGAAACGAAAAAAGGTTAACCAGTAAAATACTCCGTCAATATTAAGTTAATGAGTGAAACTTACGGAAATTATTTTTTTAAATTAGCTTTTAAGACCGAATTTAGAATAGTTAAAATTTTGAATTTATTAAATTTAATAGAATTACAATAAAATTAGATTTATGTAAGCCGATGACGACAAATTGTGAGTTTAGTTTTAAATAATTTTATTTGTATAACTATAGATTCTATTCAAATCGGTTTCTAATTTGTTATTATTTTAAATAAGTTTTAGTCATGATAATATTTAATTCTTATATTGTCTTGTATTAAGTTATTAGTTAAAGTAGTTTAAATTTTTTCTCAATATCGGGATTTTTCTACTCTTGACTTTTTTTCACTCCATTGTGATTTCCGCTGGTTGTTTTTTCCACATATATTTTTTAACTCTGAAAAAAACCGAACTTACTAATCTTATTGAGTCTTAAATCTAGCTAATGCGAGTGTTTTTGTACCAAGATTCAATTATGATTTTTGAATTCACTACAAATAAATGAATTAATTTTTACAATAAAAATTTTTTTTTTTTTTTGTAATATAATAAATATTGTAATTTAATTTGGGTTGTTTAATTTATATGTTATGTAATAATTTAAAATGAAACGACAATTTTATGTTTTTGTGTACAAAATGCATGTCAAAGTATTAGAATTAATTCTTTAATTAATTTTACGTAATTTGCATAAACTTTTATTTATTATTAAATTTAAACTTTTTATTTCAGAATCAAATTATATGTTAACTTTTAAAGCATTAAAATTTGACCCTAACTTTAATTTATTTCCAATATGTTAAGAGTTATATGCAAATATAATAATAATATATGCAAATGATAATAATAATCAGATAATAATAATATTTCTGATTAAATATTAACTTTTGCGTTCATAATAAAAAAAATTGCTCATCCAACGCAATATACTAAAAAATAATTTCATGTATAAATCTGATATATAAATGTTAAATCTCAAGAAAAGTGAATTATTTGTGGGTCGTATGCCACATTTAATAAAGAATTTATTTTAAGTTTAACTGATTGTTGTGGTCTCTTGACTGCCTTCTTATACCAATGTGTAATTTAATGTTAAAAATATTATTAAAAAATATTATTCATTTTCTAACTGACTGTGGTGACTGACTGAGTATCCAATTTCCTTGTGGTCGCTCACAAGCTTAACTGACGTGGAATGAAATATGCGAGTTGAAATTTGCCCATTTCATCTCATTTGGACTCATTTTAATTTTTTAAATGATTTTATAAATGATGATCTAACAAATCACAATTTCAACCCTTAAAAATCTTTGTTAAAAAATTTGTTAAAAATTCTTTCCTCTACAAAAATAACGGTCCTTCCTTCGTTAGCTTTCCTTATAATAATGTATTTTATTTTTTAAATCAATCTATCGATCGATGTCCCATGGTTCTCACTTTACATGTTAAAAATTACAAATAGAATTTAATCCTTTGATTTTTTTCATTAAACTTACAATATGGTGAATATTTTTTATCTAAAGTTTTATTTAAAAAACTGCACCAACTACAGGCACATTACATTTTGTACACTTTGTAAGGTACACATTGTCATTTAATGAATGAAGCAGGAAAGAGTTAAAAAGTCACACAGGATGAGGAGGAAATGTCGAAAAAAGATAAAAAATGACTTTTGAACATCAACCGTTTCATCATTTTTTATTGATTAGGTAAACTTACAAATGTATTATAGATAGGGTTTACAGTCTACAGTGATACTTTCCTGGAATGAGGTGGATTGGAAGTAAGTAAGAATAAGATAGGATTTTGATATTATTCTCTTGATTTAAGTTTTAAAAAATAATAATCCTTTTTTCTGGATAAAAAACACTTTAAAAAAGTATCCATTTCAGTCCCTTTTTGCAAGTTTGACTTTGATGAATTATGATTTATTGCAATTATGATTATGATTTATGACGTAACATTGCAATGGTGAGACTGCTGACTGTCCTATCGTCCCTTGGTCCTGAATTTAATGGGACTATTTTAGCATCGGAGTTTATATTAAGTAAAAGACACGTGTAAAAGAATGATTGCACATTCCAACTGGTGGCTTGGCTGTATCAAAATCACATAAAAATACTGCTCTGGTCTGGCAGTGGGACACAGTATAAGCAATAAGAAAAGACAACCCGATGCTTTCTGAGTCAATTTCTATTTGTACAAAAGAAATTCACAAATTTAAAGGCGAAATTATGATTATTCACCAAATCCTTTCCTTACTTATTCTAAAAGTAAGTGTACCCCGTGAGAAAGTAACTTTTCTTTATCGTCATAAAATTTATTGCAAAACGTATAAAAGTGGAATGGCAAAGGTAATAGTTTTTGTTATGACTTTGTCTTTCTCATTTAATACTGATTGAAATTGAAATTATTTGTCTGTGCAGGGCGTACAGTAATTAACTAAGTAATTAAGGTATATTTTACTAAAAACCATTCTATGACTTTGTTACATAATATGTACTATTCTTTAGTTTATTACTTGCCACATGTCCAATTAACTACTTTAGGTGTTTTCCAGTTTGATATTTTATAGTAGACATGTGGAAAGGTTGCGTCAACTTAGAACGTTGGAAAGTTACTAAATTTCAACTTGTTTTCTATTTTTTAATGAAATATGTTTTATCAATATTTAAACTGTTAAAATTTTGGTAAATAGGTTGCTTTTACAAATTTTAGACGACAAAAATGATATTTTATAGTTTTTATATTAAATAACACCATAGTATAGATTGAAAAACTTCGAATAAAGAACATTTCGATTTAATTAACAAGATTATGCATTGTGTTGAGCTATGTGGTTCAATATGTTCAATAATGTAATCAATAAACTTTGACATAAAAATACTTCAAACTCCAAAATAAAAAATCTCTTAAAATGAAAAACCATCCAAAATCATTCTTTAATCCAATACAAAATGAAAGAATGATAATTCAAAATTTTTCCGATGATTATCAAGAAATTCACATAGAAATCATCTAAAAAGATTCACTCAAGAGGAATAAAAATCATTAGAGGTCAGTCCAGCAAGGAATGAAATGATTAAAGGGTTAAAAAACTCTTTCCAAATATAAGAAAATCTACGTGGTGTTTTTTATCTGTGGGTTTGCATTGAGAAAAATATTAATATATAATATATAATATATAATATTTAAAATAATTGAAAAAAAGAGCAAAAAACTTGTTGAGCTTGCACTCTACACAGAATGAAAGCTCAATTTATCTTATCTTCAAGGGTTAAGAATTGGGATGGAAAAATTTACTTTTGTATTGAAAGTGAAAAATCCTAAGCGTCCTAAGCATATTTTACATTACATATAAATTACTTTTGTCCTCATTGTCCTTGCCCTTCCTGATTTTAAAATTAAAATTAAATTCCTTGCTTCAAATAAATATAAAAAAACTTAATTTTTTAATGCAGGAGGATAAGAATTAATAAAAAAAAAGTTCAGTCCGTCCGTTTTCATTTGAAATTTCAAAAGTGTCTTGCTTCCCGTAAAAGTAAAAAAAAGTAGTAGCTGTGCAAGTAAAAAACAGAGCCTCGTGGACTGTATTGATTTAGGCGTCTGGAGCATAAAAACATGTTTACCATAAATCTGAATAGATAGATAGATAAACTCTATTTCTACTCCAAAAGTACAATAATAACAATCACAATTCGTCGAATCCTGACGATGAATGAAATAAAATAATCATTTTCCATAAGAGTAGGAAATAAATGGATTTTACGAAGACGGAAAAGCAAAAGATATTTAGCATCGTAAGTCAGATTGAACTTTGTATTGGGTTCAGAATTTTTTATGGCCAGGGTTGTATTAAGTAAAGTTAGGAAGGAAAAATTCGGACGAGAGTAAGGAATAAGAGTACCGTTTTCATTTTTCAATTTCATGCTTTTTTAAGTGAAATTATTATGCTGCGGTGAAATTACAGAGTTTAATCGTTGTATGACAATAGATTTAGAGTAAAGTTTCAATTATTCTAGAATTAAAATGCGGTAGGAATTTTTTAACATTTGAGGAAGATTTCAAATTTATTGTTAATCATCAAATCAAGAGAATGCTTGAATTGATATTATTAAATTTGTTTTATGAAGAAAAAATGAGGTAATTAATATAAATAAATTACAAGTCAAAAAATGACAAAGTGAAATTCCAATTTTTGAAAATATGTAACACGATAAAAACTATGAAGTGTAATAGATCCAATTTATTTAAATGTTTTAATGTTTAAAATGTACTGTAATTTCATTTTCATCGCTGAAACAGATTTAATTTGAGTTTTGAATGAAAATTGTTTTATTTGTAATTTTATTTGGGAAATATATCGTTTAATGAAAAAGTTGCAACATTACTAATGAAAGAAAAAACCACATAATTATTATTACCTTGTGTGTAATATGCATTTAATGGTGGAATTTTATGAAATGCAGTTTATTGTATTTTTTAGTCAATTTGATGACATTGCACTTCACCAAAAGAAGCAATTTATTGCTCTTGAATCGGTTTTTTAAGTGGAAAGCAAACGGAGATGTAATTACATGAAATTTAGTAGTTATAGTGTATGCAATTAGATGAATTCATGCCTGCTTAACTATTATTTAGTACGTGTACAAAGATGCGTATTTTTTTGCGATAAGTCTTAAAAGTTGTAGAAATAATAATTGACTAGATGCGTGAATGAAATTTTTAATTTTATTTTTATAGTTGCGAATCCCCGTCAACATTCGATCCAGTGACGTAAAAGTAGAATTCAAGAAAAAACATCTGAAAGTCGGTCTTAAAAATCAAACGCCAATAATTGATGGGATTGAAAAAGTAAATAGGTTCTTGTGTTCACCGATCCTGAAATTAACACCCGCAAAGTGAATCCCGAATCCTTCAAAATTGTATGATTTGGACGAAGAAACAAGAAGCATGGTTGAAAAGATTATGTTCGGTCAGAGGCAATAAAAGCAAGACATATTAAAAAGTTTATGGAGTCTCACCCTGAGATGGACTTTAATAAGTGCAAGTTCACCTAAACCTAATTGAAAAGGTTAAATAAGTTGTATTAATTTAAATAAGTTCAATTCTCTGTTGATTATCTTCTTATGTAAGGCAGAAAATAGGTATGAAGTAAGATAAGATTCACAAGTTGATAATTAAATCCATAAATGTAATAATAATAATAATAATCGGCTTCTGGTAAAGCGACTATCTATTTAGTATCCATCATTTATTATAATTTAGTATTGTTTTTATTATTATTATGATGATGATGGTTTCAAAATAACTAAATTAAGTAAATGCAATGATTGAATTGTACAAATAACCACAATCTAATAATTTATAATCTTAACTAATAGATAAATATTCAAGTTTTGATATACATCGAACGAAGGAATAGATATAATGAACGTCAGCTAATGTGTAATAGCATATATAGCATATATATACGCAACATTCAAAATCACTGTAACATCATTAAGTTTGATTTGTACATTTTTTGAAATTATTATATAAATATTTTTTAAAAACTTGTATTTTATTAGTTTGACTTAATATTTTGAAAAAATTTCAGCTCATACTCTTTAAATGTAAAACGAATGAATTTCTGAGCGTTAAATTAAATTTTGAGAAAATGACTACGTCACCGGGGGTTGATCAAAAGTGACGATGGGTGATTTAGGGGAGGGAGGGGGTCAAAAATCGGGGAAAATTAGCTACGTAGTTTATGCACAGCCCCTTACTCATTTGGTTGCTTCTTTCTTTCTTTCTTTGTTCTCTTTACTTTCTTTCTTTCCGTTACAGCAAAGAAAGAAAAGTAAGGTTCGGCATTTCGTTTCGTTCAGTCCACCAGCGCACATTCATCTCCATTAACCTCTCCAGTTTACTGTTTTGTTTAATTACGGTAAGTCATTCAAAATTCATTCATTTTATAATTTTATAGAACTAAATAAGCTATTTGTACACATAATCAACAACAAATCGCGTAATTGGCATAATTGCATGTGAATTGATGCATGATAATGAATGTGGATTGTTGTGGGCTGGCTGGTTGGTGGCAACAACAATGCAATCCACAACAATCAACAAAAGTATTCGAATCCAATTTGAATTTACAATAAATACACACAACGCGATTCAATCTTAGGTGATTTGTATAAAAGTTATGAATATCCTGGGCGACGAAGGTCAAAGGTACGGTCAAAAAATTATATTGAGCTAGCTATATGTATATTAGCATATATTAGTATGAATTGTGATTTCTTTTTTAAACAGCTTTGTAATTATGAATTATATCAATTATTTATATTATATATCCCTTATCTATCCCAACCCAAGCAACCAGCGTCCAGTTTTTCATACATATTTTTAAATTTTCATGGTAGCTTTTGTGTTTTGCATTGATTTCTAAACATTTCATCTTGAATTTCAATGTCAAACTCAGATCCCAGCGATTAAAAATGCATATATTATGAGTCTGAAAATCAACAAGGCAGTCAACATTAAATTTCATTATATATAGGATTATTTGTTTTGTGATATTTCTTAAAATTAAATAAGATTATTGAAATATCAAATTCCATATGAAATACGGAAGACCGTGA